>JANAVB010003600.1:12255858-12288358 GCA_029216955.1 Iris pallida
ATCACAGATGCAGGCTCAAGGTACTAAGAAATCAATCAAGCAATCAATGGATGGAATGAAACAGGAAGAAGGAAAGAACATGACCTAACCTTCTAACCCATCGCCTACAGTGTTGGTCTTCTCGACCGCCATCGTAAAAGCCCTACCCTGATGGGGTATCTTCCGCTGCTGGTGCGGGGCATGTTGCGGTGCCGCAGGCAGCCTAGTCAGCGCTCTCTGAGCTGCACTCGCTCCCTGAGCTGCAAGACGCGAGTTCAAAGGATAATCCTTCAACTGGTGCCCCTCGGTGCCATAATATAGGCATACTCCCAATCGCTTCCTATAAACCTCCCAAAGGTGACCTGGCTTTTTGTAGTAGTGGCAAAGAGGAACATGTTGCACCGGTCTCTGCTGCTATAGCACCTACTGGACAAGTGCCCTAGTCGGAGCCTGAAACTGCTGTTGTGGCGACTGGAAGAAATTGTGCTGGAGCTGGCAACGTTTAGCAGGCCCTACGCTAGTAGTAGCCCCCGAAAGGAAATCACGATCTCTCTTGGGCTTCAGGCCCAACTCCCGCTCCAGCTTGCGTGCCTCCGCAAGGATCTCTGCATAGGTCTCATAGAAGGAAGGAATGAGGATCTACACATCCCAAATCAGTCCCTCCCGGAAATGACTCTCCTTAATCTTCGGGTCTCGTACCATGCACTCAACGTATCGGCTTAGCCTGCCAAACTCTGCAGCATACTCCTCTACTCACATGCCTCCCTGTTAGAGGTTCTGGAACTGTCTGGCCAGGTCCAGTCTGTTGGTAAGAGAAAAGAACTTCTTCATGAATAGGTCCTTGAATTCAGTCTAGGTATGACCCTCTCTAACAAGAGCTAGCTTATTCCGGAACCAGGTATGATCAATATCGAGCAGCTGTAGCCCCACTGCCTTGACCTTCAAATCATCAGCTATGCGGGACACCCTCATGAGTCGTTTGATATCTTCGAGCCAGTCATCAGCATAGATGATGCCTTCTGACCCATTAAAATCTTGGGGTCCCAACTTTTTGAAGTCCTGAGTGTTGGCTGGCCTCTGTTGGGCATCCTGCTGGACCGGAGCTCCTCGCTCTACTGCAACTTTAGCAAGCTGATGGGCATCCTCCATGCCTGTCGTATTACGTCTGACTGCCTCTATTGCGCCTCAGACTGCGCCCTTTGTGGCTCTAGCATCTCTCTGAAGAAGGCAAACATATATCCATATAAGTAGGCTCTAGAGGCGGAGGAGGAAGATCTCTTGGGACAAAGGGTGGAGTCCACTGCGTAGGAGGGCAAGGAACACCAATAACGACTCCGGTCATAGTCCTATGTACTGTAGTAGAAGCACCAACAATGACCTCGGGAACAGTCTTCGTCAATAGAGGAGGAGCACCCCTGAGAGCAGCTGTTGTCACTCCAACCCCGGGAGAAGTAACGGGGTCAAGCCCACGGGACGTCGAAGATCTCTCAGTAGCTGCAGGCCTTGAACACTGGGATCTTGTCTTAGCCATCCTGAAGACAGATCGAAAGAAGGAAGTCAATATGGCACAAGATAGATTATATCAAAGGAGGACAGTTAGAGTGTAAATATTCAATATCAAGAAAACACAGTTGTATAGAAGCAAATTAGAAGTTTTTTCTAATTGTGATTGAGCATCCTTAGCCTATAGACTATATCCTTTACACCTATAGTAGGCTCGTAGCCTCTAAGTCGAGCACCACTACGAGATAACACTAACTGCGACATCTGACCTACATGGGCTACCACTAAAATGTGTTACGACTCGCACCCGGCGTAGGGACACGAGTGCGTGACAGTGCCCAGCCTATGCCACAACATCAGTTGTAGAACGCTATCTAGGTCTATCTAATTAACTAACAATTATAGATACCATAACCTGTCGAGATAGTCAACTCCAAACGGAGGACAAGTGATGACAATATATCATACTCAATCCCAAACTAAAATAAAGATAAATTGTAAGAAAAGATAAAGACAACAATATATGAATATATAGGAAAGTCTAGCATCAAAATAATACAAGTCCAGATAGTCTAAGAGTCCATAATCTCAAAATACCAGACTCTAAATAATAAACATGCCAAGAGTCGATAACCATGGAGACAAAGTCCAGTACAAAATCTAATCTACTGAATCCCTAAGTGAGTATCCTCGGCCGGGACTAGACCTCCTGAACCAGAGTCTCCCGATCTATACCTACTACATCCGAAGGGCCGTAATAAGTAGGACACTCGTCCTCTGCATCGTCTAAAAAATATATCCAGTCAGGATTGGAACGAGATACATTTCTAATAACAGTTCCAGTAAAATAATAAAGACTATGTAGCAGTAAATAGAGAGAATATACAAGGTAAAATGACATGTACATAAATATGGTAAGGCATAAGTAAGGCTGTAAATGAGTATAAGAGCAAGAGAGCAGGGTATATTATGTAAAAGAATCAAGAAAATACTATCTATGTGAGTGAGCACTAGTTTCAACATTTATTGGCTTAGGAACTTGATACAAGAGTTTGTGGCCTGGTTAATCATATGTGCGGTGTATGATCAACACTGTTCAAGGTTCAAGACTTGATGCAAGGAGGGTATTGATCACATATATACGCTAATACTCCCCGCCCCCGACTAGTATAGTGGATCCAACCATGACATATTACGACATGGAATTCTCTTGGAAGGTACCGATCCTTCGCTAGAATCGGTGTCGATACAATGCACAAGAACAACAACGAGGCTAGCCCAAGATACACCAAGTTATACACGGAATAACAACTCATGACGAGATCCAGACAATACCAATATGTGTAACCGATGTGTCAAGAAATCATGGATATCTACACTAAATACAGGAAACATAGAAGATATCATAAAACAGAAAATTATCAGAGAATGTACACACCTGAGATCCGGTGTGAAATATCAATTGTGTCAGATACGGTGCCCCAAAGACCAAAATATGGAAAATTATATTAATGTCATGTTTGAAAATGAAAACAAGTCATACTAGTCCATTTTTAGGTCAAATGGTCAATTCCGGGCCAATTGGTCAAACCGAGTCAAACTCGTTATTTCTATGTTGTATGAGCCTATAATCAAGCTATTGGATCCATATCCTAAGTATCTAGGCTAAATTAGCTTTGTGTGATACTAGGGTGCCTATACTATAGTGTATCCTAAGATACTAGAAAAGTCATATGAAATGTTATACAGTAGTATAATACATATAACAATATTTTCCTAATACCTAGCCTATGGCCAAACTAGTATTTTTATTGAAGACCCTTTCCCCTAACCTACATGATGTCGACCTCCTCACTACAACCGAACTCTAATACTCTAAAGCCCACATACCACCCTATATTTCTAAACCCTCAATTCTGTTAACATATTCTTTCTCTTTTCTACTTGATTGTTAACCAAATACTATTCAGTTCGGTTCTCAACTTAAGTCTCACATTTCTCAATTCAGTTATCAACTGAAATCTACCATTCTCAGTCCCCCAATACCAATATGGACTGATATATCAGTCCCCCCGTTCGATCCAAGACTGAACTCAAAGCTACCCTTCAGTCCTCCATGATTGATATGACTCCTTCCTTTCATTTCCTTATCTTTGATACATCACTGAAATCCCTATACATACATATATATATATATATATATATATATATATATATATAAAATATATATATATATATATATATGTATATATGGCAGTTTATATGGACAAGGTTTTTATCTACATATATGACACACACTCAATCCTCTATCTAAACCTACTTCTCATTTCTTATGGACAAGGTTTTTCATCTACATATATGACACACACTCAATCCTCTATATAAACCTACTTCTCATTTCATTCCCAATTCTACTTTGTCTAATATCTAACTCATTATTCTCCCACACTCACTTATATATTCCTATACATACCCACATTCCTTCACTCTCTATTCACTTTTTAATCTCCTATTTGACCCTCACACCCATATGTATCAGTTAAACTCCCACACTAACATACAACTCTAACTCACAGGTACCCTCATCCCCATTTTAGTTTAGTCTAAGACAGAACTTTCCTTCAGGTTCAGTCCAGAACTGAATTCCCCCACCTCTTCACTTGCATCAGTGATACCCTTGCATTCTTCTTTACTGAACAGTCCTTAATCTGAACATCTAAGCCTCATATCAGTCAAGGACCGATACACAATCAGTCAAAGATTGGTATAAAAATCAGTTGAAGACTGATACTCAAATCAGTTGAAAATTGATACACAAATCAGTCTAAGGACTGATTTCCCAAATCAGTCGAAGGCTAATTCACAATCTGTCTAAGACTGATACTCACCAATACCCTACCATTCAGTCAACTGATTGAACATCATCCCTATATATGTATCAGTCCAAGGCTGATACTCAAATCAGTCCCCTGGACTGATACTTAAATCAGTCTAGGACTGATTGCTAAATCAGTCTCTAAGGACTGATACACAATGCAGTCTAAGGACTGATACACCATCAGTTAAAGGACTGAAACTCAAATACCCTACCTTTCAGTCCAACTGAACTGAACCCCTACCATTTTAGTCCTTAAACTGAACTCCTAAACTCCCTTTCTCTTCGGTCCACTGACTGAAATTAACTTCCTTCATACTCAGTTTAGTCTTAAGCTAATGTTTCAAACCTTCACTTCACTTCACTTATACATTAACTTCCTTCATATCCTACTGCTGTAACCCGAGCCCTTATCCTCAATTCCAATTACTCCCTACACTACTGATACACTAACAATCACCCAAGTCTCTTACCAGTACACCCGAGTCTAAGCCCCTTCTCATTTCACCCGTACACTGAAATCCCCTCTCCTTTAGTTGCCAACTACCTAAGCTAATAGGGAGACCCCCTTTTCGAAACAATTTAAAGATACTCAAGACCGATGCTTCATTCAGTCAGTGACTGATATCATATTCGATCAAGTGACTGATGCACAAAACTCAAAACTCACTCCTGCTTTTCACTCCTTCTAATTTTCTCTTAGGCAATATAGTTAGAAAATGACACACACCTATGTAGGTAAGATACTTCACCCCCTTCTTACATTCAGTCCTACTGTTACTCCTAAACATCCATATCATTCAGTCCAAGAGTGATACTCCTAACATTCAGTCTTCAACTGATACTGCCTTCTTACTCTCTTCAGTTCACCATAACTTCCCTCTCCTAAGACTTGTATCAGTCCTTTAATGACTGATACATCAAGTTTCCTCCCTTTTCTAACTTCTTGTTCTACTAATACTCCCTACTGCCATTTTTTCAGTCCTACCTCTTTTTATTGCATCAGTAATTATATTCCCTATCCCCTCTATAATAGCAGTATACATATATACCTATATATAGGACAGAAATTATGAACTAAGCTTGTATCTATTTACATGACACACATACGCAATCTATTCTCTAACCCTTCAAATGACACTCACATACACATGACTCCCAAACCCCTAATTGATGCCTTGAACCTACACTTAGCCTACTGCTATCAAACCTTTCCTCCAATCCATCCTACTAATACCACATACTGACCAAGTCCTCTCTCTCTCCCTTTGCTGTTTACTAACCAAAAGGGCACTACCTACTGCTAAATGCCCCTCCCACTGCCATTGCTCTCCATTCCTAACCTTTACTCTGCTGACACCAAATGATACCAATTCAGTCCTACCTATCTTCCTATATAATAGTTATCTAACTATAAGGGTAGTTACCTATCTATCTGTATCTCCAATTTTAGTGAGGTACCCTCGGAGTCACGGAACATCCGGCTCGACCAGACGAGGGTATATATATATATATATATATATATATATATATATATATATATATATATATATATATATATATATATATATATATATATATCTTGTGATTACCTAATTATTAATTATTCTTTAATCCACCATTTTTTATAATTACTTGACATTAGAATTTGTACGTCAGTTGACGTTCTGGTGGCCCCCCATCGCGAGGCAGAGATCATCAAGACCTACAAAAAAGTCGTCGAGAAGAAGCTACGGGACGCGAAGGATGACATCCGTAGGGGGAAGAAGAGATGGCTCTGGGACGAGTTCTATGAGCAGATGATGGAAAAGATGATACTCCTGCGTTCAAGAAGAAATTGGCGAAGGCGAATCGACAGGCCGCGGATCTGCATACTATGGGATCAAGGCCCCACGCAGCGACGCTTGGAGATCTGATAAGATACCGAAAAATACTTTATTTTTTCACTACCTATTCAGTTCTATTAATCTACGAAGTGAATTATATTCTATGAATGTTTCATACATAGGCCAAAAAGGAGGGAAAGGAGAAAAAAGATCCACGCTCGGTTACCTTGTATGATTATTCGAGCGTACGCACAAGAGGAAGAAGGATGGTACCTTTGTCGACGAAAGGGCCGAGCAGACTCATGTAAGTATTTAAGTTTATGATATTAATGTTAGAATTGTAAGTATTTTAGTTTATAATTTTTGTGACAATAGTGTGAGGCCTTAGGATTTAGATTATAACTTAGGAAAACTTATAGTAAACTAAACACATTCATTAGATATGCTAAGTGTCGTGAGGCAATTAGTACGATTCAGCCCCTACTGTCGAAGGTATTGGCGAATCGACGCCCTTCCAGACGTCCTCTTCAATGACCACTCACTTTGATGACATTTTCGTAGAAGCCGCCGACGGAATAAGGAAAGGCGGGCGCGTCTACGGCACCGGCTGCTTGTTGCGGTCGCAAACGTCTTCGAGACTTCCACCACCGTCGCCTCCTACTCCCGCGACTCCGATCGATGAGGATATGAGGACACAGCTTAGGACTCTAACCATGACGGTGACATCCATGCAGGAGCAGATGACCCGGATTGTATCGCAGTTACCGGGTTCTTCTACTGCTCTAGGTCCTTCTGCTCACGCACATGGTCCGATTGCTCATGCTCTCGGTCCTTCTTTCGCCAGTCGTGCTTCCTTTGATCCGGTTGCTGCTTTTCTATCGACTTCGTCTACGATTCACCTCCTTGACATGATGTCGTCGGTAGAGCTACGTCGAGTTCCACAGCACATATTTGATGGCCTGCCGGATCACGTTATTGAGTCTTCGTAAAGCGCAGCTGGCACCACCAGACAATCAAGATGATATTTGATAGTTTTTTTTGTATTGGAAGGTTGAAAATTTTGGAAATTTTTGATGTTATGGATATTTTAGTATGATTGTGCGAAAAATATTGTATGATTGTGTGATTGGTGTGATAATTTTGAGTTATTTTGGATATTTCGTTATAGAAAATATTAGATATTGTGTGATATTGTGAGTGATATTGTGAAAAATATTGGATATTGTGTGATATTGTGGAAAATATTGGATATTGTATGATATTGGGAATGGCTAATTGTGTGAATAGGGAATGCTGTGATTTCAGGTTTTTTTTGAAAAAAATTATGTTAGCGACGGACTACCGACGGACAAGCGACAACAGGTGACGGACAAGTGACGGATATTCTGTCGCTATGCTTCTGGAAGTTTTCTCATTTCTAGTTAGCGACGGATGGCGACCACACAGCGACGGACGGCGACCACAAAAGCCGTAGTAACTACGTACTACGATAGTCGTGTCGCGACGGTCACTAGCCTCGAGCTATGTGGACTGATGGGTCACGTGGGCCGCTAGCCTCGAGTTATGCCGGCTGATAGTATTGGTACTTAACGTGTGCATGTTGTGAGTTGTTACCCTGTCCTGGGGAGTCAGCCTTCACGTGCCCATACATTGAGATGTCTTCTAAATTGTATACTAGAAAGGTTAGGAGACCTTAGTTAATGTCATGTCACACTTCGTTCTTGTCATTGCATGGGATAATGTCACATCGCAGAATAGTATACTACCCGTTGTTCTTGTTTGATTGTAGGGGTAGTTTACTGTTTTGATATGGAATATTGGGCTGTGTTATGGTTGGGACACTTACCTTTACCTTGTGACTTTATGGCATATTTTATATTCAGTTTATATGATATGTTCTTTATGTATCTTGTTACGTCCCTCTGAGGACCTGGTGAATTCTCCAGGTATGTTTATTGACTTTTCACGGGTGCTTAGCCAAGGTCATATGTTACTCTCTTCCTTCGAGATGATTGCACTTGGATCGCTTTTGCATCGCTCGGTAAATTTATTTGTTATATATTTCTTTTCCTTTTAGTTGGTAGTGGATTTGTCTTCGCCCAACGATTTGTAAATGACAATTCATGAGTTCCTTCTTTATTGGTGGATGAGATTAGTTTCGTGGTTACTGCATTTTACAGCTTATGTATATATACGACGATTTCATATATTGGAGTATACTTCATATGTATGCAGCTGGCATGTTGACTTACTTAGTCCTAAGTATTTTGGGACTGGAGCATTACTTGTTTTTGTGGTGGCCCATGCAGGTCTAGATAAATTGTTTGGTTACTTTACCGTACCAAACAAGCCTGCATATAGGATTAGAGTGCAGGATCTCATCCACATATGTGACCTCCTTCCTTAATTCCTTTTAAGAACTCTCGCTTGACTCCTTGATTTGCATCTTGCTTGGTTTCCTCTACCGTAAATTCTTATCCTTCTTTCGTGCTTGATAATGGTTAGGAAGATACCCATCCTTGATAGATATATTCAATTGTTCCATCACACTACTAGTTAAATTGTAAGTGTAATGCCCCGCTCCGTACGAGGCATTTGGTTGGCTTGTTGGATGCTATCAAGATGTTGGACCGTGACTTAAGTTGGGAATCAGGAGAATTGAGACTGGTGCAGTCGCTCTTAGCTGGCTAGACGGAATGGGTATTGGAACGTGGCTCACTGGTGGAGCTACGCATAGTAGAATTTGGTGTGATCGGAACAGGAAGACCCTTTATTACAAGTGAGTGGAACTGTCCTTCCTCCCCCTTACTCCTTCATGCTTAATAAATGAAGTATTGAAATGCTATAAATTGTCCCTAAATGTCCCATATGTTAGTTGCTGAATAATAGAGATGCTTATGCTGAGAATTATTGAAATATACAACTCATTGAACTGCTAATATGAATTGAGGCCTGAGAATGAATTGATAACATTGTCCCTTATGCTTAACGCTGCCGAAACAAGTAGACACTTGAATAATAAGATGCCTTATGAATGATAGAATAAGAATGAACTGGCTATGCTATCGACCCAATGAACTGAATGAAACACTAGAATCATGTACTCTCTGTATATCTGTTGCAAGAGTATGAAATGCTGCCTGTCCCTTATAAGAAATGAATGAATGAATAAATATCCCTATGAAATGAATGAATGTTACGTTCCTCTTAAGAAAGGAATGATATGAGATATGTTGCAATGAAGCAATGAATGAGAAATAATAAAGCTGGGATCGTTGAGATCACCGAATGAAATGATGGTAATGATGAAATAAATAAGTCATTGAATATGACTAATGATGCACTGTTGCCTTTATTTTCCTTAATATATTTTACCATGCGATTTTGTTCACAATCGAGTCGGACACGCATTCGCATGGTCATGGACAACTTGTATACAAGGTTTGAGTAATAATTTCCTCGAACGGTTCCTAGGGCCCTGGGGACCGATTCGGCCTAGGAGAAAATAATGATGAGTGCTATGGGAGCACGGATAAGGTGGGGTGGCATAGAGGCTCGCCACCTACTATGCTGACTGCATTATCATGAAATGAAATAATATGAAAAGAGTCCATATGGTTTAACAACACCAGTGACCATGTAGTCAGGATGCATGCTAATGAATGTTTTGTGCAGGCAGCGTAAGTATATCTGATAACCTGTATTTGATGCAGGTATGAGAAGTCGGCTATTGGTAAGAATCACATAATTGTGATATTGTATATATTGGTTCAACTTGCCTGCTTAACATGCTAAATGAAAGAATGATGTGTTGTTGCCTTTAAGAAATGAGACTCTATAACATGCTCAACATGTTAAATATGAATCTGCTAATGCATTGCCATTTACATCAATGTAATAACTTGTTGAATGATAACACCAAGTATGCTTAGATGATGCCTTACACAAAGAAATGATATACCATGCTAAGACATGTTTACATACTTCAATGTTTCTGCTCAAGAACTGTAAACTGATGCTAGGCCCAAGTAGAAAGATCATTCTAATAAATGCTGCTTAAATGATTACTTAAATATTGGTTTAGGCGAGTGGGTTGGATTCTGCTCGCCAGTACATAGATGATGTGCTGACCCACGTTTTGTGGGCAGGTGCTCGTGCTTGGAATGTTCTACACACGAAGATTGGCTGGATTGGTCCCGCGGCATCGAAGATTTGTTGGGCATACAGAAGCTCTCCTTACACAAGATGATGTCTTCTGTTTATAAAGGGCATAATGTATGGAACATTGTAATCAGTTGTACCAGTGAGATTGTAAGCCAAGTCGGTATATCGAGTTGTCATCCATTGTATCCAAATATCAAATGTAAGCTGTATAGCATTGTTCAGTTGGCTTCCAATGTAAAGTGAGATGTGCTGTAAACATTGTACTTCAACACAAGTCTTATACTCTTCTTCAGTTATCAATAAAGAGAATAAAGTTCTACATATCTCTGTGTGGCTTCAAGTTACTCTTTTTTTCTGCTGCTATAAAGAAGTGATGTACTTCTATTCAATGAGAAAGATTGTCCCCACTAAATTCAATTTATCTGCTTCTGCCGCTGCGATGTGCTCCTATTTGAAGAATAATTGATTATGTACCATCTTTGCCTTGTACAAGTGCAATATCAGACTTGTACGGCATCACGCCCAAGCGAGGACGATCGATTCCAAGAGATAAAATATGTGAATAAATGACTCTATGAATCGGGACGTGACAAATTGGTATCAGAGCACGGCTTTACGTCTTTGGTCTCTTCTTTGATTCATTTCTAAATCAAAGTTGCATCGACGATTAACCAAAGTTGCTCCCGTGATCACTCAACGTTGCTTCCGCGATTAATTCAAAGTTTGCTTCCGCGATTATGTTGTTGTTGTTCTGTAATCATCCTTACGTTGTCATGTCTGAATGTTCATTGACCCTCTTGGCTGCTCACTGGATGTTCCATATAATAAGTCTATATACATTGTGATGCCCCTGAATGAATGATTGTTGTTAGTTTGGACACAAATAACCCAATAATGACTCGATGCCATAGTATGCTATGTTGTGAATGCTGTTTGGAATGTGGGAATAAAGAAAAGTGGCTATGTACGCTGCAACAAGTTGAGAATTGTATGTGATGTTAGGAAGGAATTGTGAATGAAATAATTGATGGATGAGTTTGACATAACTAGTGAATTGACTCATGTGTGTTGGCTAAGTTCTTTCGAGACCTAAGAATGTTGGCTTGTGATATTGAGACCCCGAGATATTGGCTAAGTATTGTGATCATTATAGATCACGAATGTCCGGAATAGATTGAGTTGGTATTTATTTAAGGATGGCTTCGTTTATGAGTGGTATATTGCCTCTACCACCTCAGAAAGAGATTTATGTTGACCCTTTCCATAGAATAGCAATAAGACTATCTATGGGTACTGGGTAGTGCAGAGACTTAGCTGGGAGTCATATATTGTTGCTAGATGACTCAAATGTCCCTTGACGGTGATATTATGTTGGGTAGCGAGATTGTCGGAAATTGTAACTGGTGGCTTGGTTAGAAATTTTTTAGTCGAGAGATGACTCAGACTGGTAAGACCGTTAGTCTGCTGTGGGTAAATGGATTTGGCTAGAGAATATTATGGCTTAGAACATCTGAATATTGACTTCGATTGGTTGGATGTAAATCAAATGTGGCTAATACAAAGTTGGTTGCATAGCTGAAAGTTTTGAAAATATTGTCGGTGAACCAAAGGAATATTAGAGATCTGTGCTTTGACCCTAAAGTGTAATAGATGTTAATCCATCTTGATCACCAAAGGATAGTCGTTGCCTATGTGCATGTATGCTGAGGAATTTAATGGGATATAGATTGTTGGCTTATGACTTAGTGGTGTGACTGTGTCATACGGACCGGATAGTATGATTCCATAGTTATGTTAAGACTATTGGAATTGATGACCCTTGAATAGTTAGCCTTGGCTTATGGATTCGTGTGGGTACAAAGGAATTGGAATAGAAATTGAATCATGAAGAATTTTACTTGATGGATTATTAGAACGATGAAAATCGTATGTCAGATTGGGAATTAACAGTAATGTTGATAGATCGATCTTAGTCTATCATTGGGTTAGTCTAGAGTGAGCCTCTGTGGGGATTATTTCCTTGAGGAAGATACTAGATAAATAGACTTGACCCTAGAAACCGTGGGCTGTATGACCAATTGTTGGCATAGCCAAGAATGGCGATTAGTTATTGAGACTGAGTTAAAATCCATAGGTTTGGGTAGAGTTCCTTAGAACTGTTGGTTGCTTGTTGGCTTTAAGAATAAAAAACTAGTACAACCCTAGTAGCCGTCCACTCTAGGGAAGTCATCTGAAAGATTAAGTTTAGCTGTCAGTATAGCTAACCTTAGAGATTGACAGAATAATAGGTGACCATTGGAGACCCATAGGATGACCTTGTGGCATTGAACGAGAGATGGTGGTAATGAGTATTGACCTAAGGGGATGTATGCTTCAACTTGTGCCTTAAGAGATGTTTGACCCTCGAGGATTTTATGTCGGCCATAAGTGGGATTTGCAATCGTAAGGTAGGACTTGAGTGTACCTATAGTAGGGTAGCTAAGTTAATCTGGACTATTGCATAGAATTATACCCTGACTCGGGTAATCGATAGTGGGTGACATCGGATTGTGTCTTATAGAAAAGATGAATTGCCTCGATAAGAAATATTGTTGGATTCAGAAAGGAATATGATTGCATGTTGTGAACTCTTGGTATGATTGGCTCTAAGTTAGACCCTTGACCGAATGTTAGAAATGTTATGCTTGGGTAGAGAGCTTAACCAAGTTGTCCCTGATGTTAAGTATTATGGCCTGGAGGATAATGATTGTGGCCAAGTGAATAAAGTAATAAGTCAATTGAAAGGATGCTAAGTCGGATTTAGAAAAGAAAATTATATTGTGGCTGATCGAATCGTACTAACATGGAAGTTGGCTGAAGTACATATGTTTTGGGGACGCCTAAAATATGTGTATGGATCCAGCCGAAGTGATAGGTTGCGACTGAGATAACATTATGGGAAGAATTTATCGCACTAGCGCGGACTTTGGCTAAAATGCATATGTTTTGGGGACGCCTAAAATATGTGCATGGATTCAAACGAAGTGATATGTTGCGACTGAGATAAAAATACAAGGAAAATGTTGGTGAATCAATGAGAAGTTATAAATAATTGAAAAAGAGATAGACAGATCGAATCGTTGATGGATTTAAATGGTACAGTTGGCTAGCTATTTTGAGATGACTGAGTGTGCTGAAATGAATATTGAATTGAAGCTGAATAAATAACTAGTTGTGACTAAGTGAATCTAGCAGATGAGTTGTTTCCTTAAGTTTCAAGGACGAAACTTTTTCTGAGTGGTATATTATGGAATACCCCGCTCCGTACGAGGCATTTGGTTGGCTTGTTGGATGCTATCAAGATGTTAGACCGTGACTTAAGTTGGGAATCAGAAGAATTGAGACTGATGCAGTCTCTCTTAGTTGGCTAGACGGAATGGGTATTGGAACGTGGCTCACTGGTGGAGCTACGCATAGTGGAATTTGGTATGATCGGAACAGGAAGACCCTTTATTACAAGTGAGTGGAACTGTCCTTCCTCCCCCTTATTTTTTTATGCTTAATAAATGAAGTATTGAAATGCTATGAATTGTCCCTAAATGTCTCATATGTTAGTTGCTGAATAATAGAGATGCTTATGCTGAGAATTATTGAAATGTACAACTCATTGAACTGCTAATGTGAATTGAGGCCTGAGAATGAATTGATAACATTGCCCCTTATGCTTAACGCTGCCGAAATAAGTAGACACTTGAATAATGAGATGCCTTATGAATGATAGAATAAGAATGAACTGGCTATGCTATCGACCCAATGAACTGAATGAAACACTAGAAACATGTACTCTTTGTATATCTGTTGCAAGAATATGAAATGCTGCCTGTCCCTTATAAGAAATGAATGAATGAATAAATGTCCCTATGAAATGAATGAATGTTACGTTCCTCTTAAGAAAGGAATGATATGAGATACGTTGCAATGAAGCAATGAATGAGAAATGATAAAGCTGGGATCGTTGAGATCACTGAATAAAATGATGGTAATGATGAAATGAATAAGTCATTGAATATGACTAATGATGCACTGTTGCCTTTACTTTCCTTAATATATTTTACCATGCGATTTTGTTCACAATCGAGTCGGACACACATTCGCGTGGTCATGGACAACTTGTATACAAAGTTTGAGTAATAATTTCCTCGAACGGTTCCTAGGGCCCTGGGGACCAATTCGGCCTAGGAGGAAATAATGATGAGTACTATGGGAGCACGGATAAGGCGGGGTGGCATAGAGGCTCGCCACCTACTATGTTGACCGCATTATCTTGAAATGAAATGATATGAAAAGAGTCTATATGGTTTAACAACACCAGTGACCATGTAGTCAGGATGCATGCTAATGAATGTTTTGTGCGGGCAGCGTAAGTATATCTGATAACCTGTATTTGATGCAGGTATGAGAAGTCGGCTATTGGTAAGAATCACATAATTGTGATATTGTATATATTGGTTCAACTTGCCTGCTTAACATGCTAAATGAAAGAATGTTGTGTTGTTGCCTTTAAGAAATGAGACTCTATAACATGCTCAACATGTTAAATATGAATCTGCTAATGCATTGCCATTTACATTAATGCAATAACCTGTTGAATGATAACACCAAGTATGCTTGGATGATGCCTTACACAAAGAAATGATATACCATGCTAAGACATGTTTACATACTTCAATATTTCTGCTCAAGAAATGTAAACTGATGTTAGGCCCAAGTAGAAAGATCATTCTAATAAATGCTACTTAAATGATTACTTAAATGTTGGTTTAGGCGAGTGGGTTGGATTCTGCTCGCCAGTACATAGATGATGTGCTGACCCACGTTTTGTGGGCAGGTGCTCGTGCTTGGAATGTTCTACACACGAAGATTGGCTGGATTGGTCCCGCGGCATCGAAGATTTGTTGGGCATACAGATGCTCTCCTTACACAAGATGATGTCTTCTGTTTATAAAGGGCATAATGTATAGAACATTGTAATCAGTTGTACCAGTGAGATTGTAAGCCAAGTCGGTATATCGAGTTGTCATCCATTGTATCCAAATATCAAATGTAAGCTGTATAGCATTGTTCAGTTGGCTTCCAATGTAAAGTGAGATGTGCTGTAAACATTGTACTTCAACACAAGTCTTATACTCTTCTTCAGTTATCAATAAAGAGAATAAAGTTCTACATATCTCTGTGTGGCTTCAAGTTACTCTTTTTCTCCGCTGCTATAAAGAAGTGATGTACTTCTATTCAATGAGAAAGATTGTCCCCACTAAATTCAATTTATCTGCTTCTGCCGCTGCGATGTGCTCCTATTTGAAGAATAATTGATTATGTACCATCTTTGCCTTGTACAAGTGCAATATCAGACTTGTACGGCATCACGCCCAAGCGAGGACGATCGATTCCAAGAGATAAAATATGTGAATAAATGACTCTATGAATCGGGGCGTGACAGTAAGTTGGGTAGAATGTCTCACAACCTAGCATCATAAATTTCTTAGGACCCATTAAGATTGTATAATTGAGGTCACTAATAGGATTGTTAGAGGACACTAACCTACTTGGTAAAACCAAACAATGAGACACTAGGATGACTGTGTAGGCCCAATACTTCGAGCAAGACTTAGAATTACGAAACTTGAACTTTTTATATTTTTTGTACTTATATCTTGGACTAACTAATGCTATTATTATGGCTAGTTTTTGTGAGCTTGCTTTCTTTATCGAGCTTGATCAAGGACAGTATTTTATTGGACGCCTCCACTAACATATTGTCTAATCAGAACCGGTGCGCGATGGTCTGATCAACCTAAATGCACTTGGTTCGCTCTTCTTAATCTACGTGGATTGAGATATACTTTCCCTCTAGGATCTCATCCACGACTGCCTTAACAATTCACTTTTGAATTATCCAGTCGCCTTTGAACCACGTGTTCGTATTCAAACACACCTTCTTCGAACTCTTTATCATTTTTGTCTTTCACTCATGTTAGAAAGACAAAACGCTCTCTACTTGATAGATAGACACGAAGTATTATCCTAGTTGTATATACACGAGTATAGCTAACCATCGATTAAGTTATGTGACTATATCTTCATATTGACTTACTCAACCTTCGCTCAACTCTAGATCTATTGTGACTTTCTATCATTTGAAATTGGAAAATGATTAGAATCACTTCCTTGACCGTACCATAACCTAGAAGACTGTCTTCTCTCTAGAAACTGTGTCCCTAACTTATTCTGCTTGATCTACTAGATTCCTTAATTATCTATATCTCGTGCTTTAACATGATCCTTTTTATTTATTTTGTGCACTAACTAGCACCTCACGAACACCCACTTTATATTTATATCTTTTGGGTGTTCTTTACCGTGACATTGATATTTGGAGCACGAGACCAGCTATTACCTTCCAATAAATTTCACATACAAGACATAGACAACTCCAACTTCGTGTAGGTATATCATGTCCCACTTAAACCCATCCCCTTGTACTCTATTTTGATGATGCAACTTTTCGGTCAAAAAGGTTAAACTATAACAATTATCATGTTACCAAAATACTTTTCGACTACATGTAAGGCCTCAACCTCGACTGAAATCTTTTAACCCAATATATAATTGTGATCTACTTAATTCCTTAAATGCTTAACTTGTGTTTTATCTTGATTGCTCAATCCTTGTCCTTTTATTTCGTGCCTTATCTTGAATTGCTTAGACGCATAACATCTTTTACTCTTCAGGCTATATTAGCAACCCTTACTTTTCTCCCTTCCAATAAAATTGCTGCACTCATAATCTACTATGTTCCTCCATAGTTTATGCAACCTTGTTCCGTATATGATTCTCTGATGTAAAGATGAAAATTTGATCATGACACCCTTCGTCTAGAAGGGAATTAGATTAGAAAACCCTTACCGGAGAGTAGCAGTTGAATTTATAGCCATAATTGAGATTTCGTTGTAAAATCCATTTAGACGGAGTAAGTTTGATAAGAGTGTATGATACTAGACTTCCCAATTGATAATGGTTCGTCGAGACAAATCCATGGTTAAGAAAAATTTTATGGTGTTGGAAATTATTAGATTCCAAAGAAAATATGACATTTCTTAAACTCTTAACGCTTTATGAATTAAATGTTGTGATGATTACAAATGTCATATTAAGGTGCAGATTATTTTACTATTGGCAAGTTTTTGACTACCAAATTTTATGATGAGAGGTAGTACTTGAAAATATATTGTTAGGAATCAAATTTATGAGTCAACTTTTGAGGGGAAAAAAAGAAAAAAAAGAAGAAGAAGAAGAAGAAGAAGAAGAAGAAGAAGAAGAAGAAGGTAATAGAACATGGTATTTTGATTACAAGGTTACTCCAGTATAGAAGATCGAAATATTTATTCTTAAGGCTATACGGGAAGGTTCTAAGATGAAGAAGAAGAAGAAGTTAAGATGAGGTGAATTTCACCTTCATGAATTTAAGGTTATTGAATTTATAATTTAGAAGACGAAAAAAATGTGCTTAAATCTAAGTTTTGTGCATAAATCTCAATTTAAGGAAAAAGGAAAAATGTGCTTTACAAAAATTTAAGTTTTATGGAAAATCAATTCTCGGGAAGAAGTCAAATATTAGCAAGATAAGGGGATGATGACGATTCGAAGATCTAATGATATTAAAACCGCAAATCGAAAATAATGAGCTAGTGATCAAAATTTGAAATAGAGGAGGCTATTGTCTATTGGTGAGCTTGCACATCCATCGGACAAATAATAGTGATTGATCGAATACAGACATTGATGGGTGGCATTCACATGATCATCTTCACATCAACATCCGTTAAATCTTCTACATTTAGATATAGAAATGACCTATTGTCGTTGAAATGTCGTTCGTCTACTCATCCAATATTTGTTATCTTCTCGTCCAATATCTTGAGCAAACTTTTATTCGAATAAACTCTTCCTACCTCCTCAACCGTGTCTATCCTAACTATTCCTAAATTTCGAGGACAAAATTCTTGTAAGTTGGGTAGGATGTAAAGTCCCTAAATTTTCACTATATTTTTATTTTTTTCTGCTAACATATTTTTTATTAGTCCTTGCTCGTTGAGTGCGAATACGTGCAAGGTACATATTTTTATCATAAATTTTATTTAAATAAAAGAAGTATAGTTTTAAAATAACATGTGATAAATATTTTCCATATGCTTAAAATTTTAGAAAGCGTCGCGTTGATTTGCCAAAACATTATTTTACTTTTTTTGTTATTAAAATATTCTTAATTTTTATTGTCCAAATGTAGTGGTAAGTTAGAAACTATGAGAAATAATATGTGAGTTACAAGAAATTAATTTCGTGTAAATGCTGATTTCAAAAACTATTTGTAGACTTTTTATTTTCTTATAAAAGTTATTCCATTTATTTAAAGAATTATTGTATTTTTGAAATTTCTTATTAAAATATTTCTATTATATATATTTTGGAAATCGAATATTTAATTAACTATGATGTTTGAAATTGGAAAGGATTTTTAAATAGCTTTAAATTAATAATAGGCTTTATCTAGATTTGATTTGGATTTGATAAGTTTATTTTAAATCGATTTGAAGCATAATTATCTAATGAGAAACTTAAATCAATCCTTGTCCATATCTATATAGGAGTATCACCTCCTATATAAGGAGAACTCCTCTTGGCTCCTTTCAAGAGAACCCAAATAAATTCACAGAAGCCAAATTTCTCCACTCGATTGTTGTGCATCGTGTTCGTATTCCATGTTTTTATTCCATATAAATACATGTACATTAAATTCTCGTGTCGGACACACCCCGACACAATCAAAACCTAAACCTACGTCCTCCATGTCTACAACAACCCGCCTCTACCATCGCCATTGCCCACATCTCACCTCTCCTCTGTCTTCCCGCACCCGGCAACAGGCAGTCGACCCAAACCTCACCACCAGTCACCATCCCTGTTACCATCACCAATCGCCACTGCCTCCCGAGCCCGGCAACCCAACCATCATCCCGATCTATCACCACGCCCAAACCATCCTCCACACAACCTCACCACCACGTCTTCCCAAAATTCTGGCCACCTGCTCCCGACTTACACAATCCCGACAACCCAAATCCGTAATCGCTAAGACTTCACAGCAGCGCTTCATCCGACGCATGTCTTCCCCAAATTAACTCCGGCCAATCGTCGGAACACCATCACCAAAAAGAAAAACAGAAGAAGAAGAAAGAACCAACACCGCCACTAACCTTCTGCCGTCGAGTGAGCGCGCGCCGCCACCAGCACGCCGAGCCCCCGCCTCTGTCGGCCGGATCCAGGAGCCGCCCGTGATCTGCCACTTCCCCACCCCTCAATCCGGCGCCTCCTCCTACCACATTCGCTGCCCTCCACAGCCCGACCTCCGTCGCGTCGGGCGAATCGCCCGCCAGGCCTCCTCAATCGTGGTCGACTCTCTTCCCCGTACAAGATCTGGTCTCCGACGAGGATAGCAGCGTGCGCCCTCCCAACCCGGAGTGTCTGTCGCTGGCCGTACGTGCCCATCGCCGTACTAGACGCAAGCGCCTGTGCAGGTGAAAACCCCTGTTGGTAACCCCCGAACCCCCTTCTCCTTCCTTCCTCTCCTGCTCGTTTCTCTCGCTCTCAGTCTCTTAAATTTCCTCCTCCCCTGAATTTTCTTCCCTTGTCTACACTGCTGCTTCTTTCTCTTTTGTCTTTACTTATATTTTATTTTTTTGTCTTTACTTATGTTTAATTCACTACTATCGGCTAAAATGAAGAAGCAGGTCTAGGCCATTAGGTTTATTATTATTTTTATGTTACTACTGTATTATTAACATTCTTTTAGAGTATATATATATATATATATATATATATATAAAAAATATATATATATATATATATATATATATATATATATATTTATATATAGTTATATATATTTATATTATATATATATAACTATATATAAAATATATATATATATATATATATATATATATATATATATATATATATATATATATATATATATATATATATAAATTAGGATTAAAAGAAGAACAATATTTAGTATTACTATTTATTTTAAAATGTACATGCTTATTGTAGGTAAGTATGATTTTATATATATGATTCTAAAATCTAATAAATATATCACTTACAGTTATATTTTTATACATAAAATATAACTTTGATTTAAAAATGGCGTGTAGCCTAAATTTTTTTTTTAGATTTTATATATTTACCCAAAATATTTGACTGATAAACAAAATATCGTTACGAATATTATAACAAATTTTCTATAATTTCAAATATTTACCAAAAATATTTCTAAAGTATTTTCAATCCATAGTTGTTGACCAAAATAATAATAATAATAATAATAATAAATAAATTATAATTTGGTTTTGCTAAACTTTAATAGAAAACTTTATGAATTACTAGTACTTTTCTAAAAAAATTATATATTTCAAATATTATAAGTATTTTTCCTATCATAGGTATGGGTATTTTCTTCATGAGTCCCCATTAACTATTAAGTTGGTCGTGACTAATTCGTACTCCTAATTCCTCGCTGCTTCAGATCTTTACCCATCGACCTCGGCTATTGGGCAAACATGACTTGTCTGATCATCGTACCCCGCCAGGCGACACACCAGGCAAGATACCTTATATTATTTACTGTTTATAATCAGTTGCATCTTTCTTTATTCGCTGCATATTTATTTTCTATTTTTTTAGTTGGATCCATGACTTGCTGTTTATAGTTACTTTATTTTTTTTTCAATTGTTTTTCTTGCTTGTATTTTAATATGCATATAGACCTAGTCTTAATGGACTACCTTTTGTTAGTGACCCTTGGAAGGGTAAAGACAGTTTGAAGTATGGGCTACCCAAAACCAAAAGTCATAGTAACTATGTACTTCGATAATCGTGTCGCGACGGTCACTAGCCTCGAGCTATGTGGACTGATGGGTCACGTGGGCTGCAAGCCTCGAGTTATGCCGGCTGATAGTATTGGTACTTCGTGTGCGTGTTGTGAGTTGTTACCTTGTCCTGGGGAGTCAGGCTTCACCTGCCCATATATTGAGATGTCTTCTAAATTGCATACTAGAAAGATTAGGAGACCTTAGTTAATGTCATGTCACACTTCATTCTTGTCATGCAATGGGACAATATCACATCGCAGAATAGTATACTACCCCTTGTCCTTGTTTGGTTGTAGGGGTTGTTTACTGTTTTGATAAGGGATATTGGGCCGTGTTATGGTTGTGACAGTTACCGTTACCTTGTGACTTTATGGCATATTTTATATTCAGTTTATTTGGCATGTTCTTTATGTATCTTGTTATGTCCCTCTGAGGACCTGGTGAATTCTCCAAGTGTGTTTTGTGACTTTTCGCAGGTGCTTAGCCAAGGTCATACGTTACTCTCTTCCTTTGAGATGATTGCACTTGGATCGCTTTCGCATCGCCCGGCAAATTCATTTGTTATGTATTTTTTTTCCTTTTAGTTGGTAGTGGATTTGTCTCCGTCCAACGATTTGTAAATGACAATTCATGAGTTGATTACAAATTCTTCCTTCTTTATTGGTGGATGAGATTAGTCTTATGGTTACTGCATTTTACAGCTTATGTATACATACGATGGTTCCATATATTGGAGTATACTTCATATGTATGCAGCTCGCATGTCGACGTACTTAGTCCTAAGTATTTTGGGACTGGGGTAACAAAACCTTCTAATCATTTTCCTCCACCTATCTAACCTATCAATCTATATAGCCATCCCTATAATAGCTAACACCATATCACCCTTTACTGCTACTACTGCCTTGGTCTTCACTGCATCCCCTCTCTTATTTTTTTCCAAATGTCCCCGCACAGGAAACAAAAACCCTGCATAGGTCATGACTCACCAGGCTTGCACAAGTTTCTCTTACCTGCTATGCTCAGCAGTGGCAGGTTTTCTCCCCTATCCAAGCACAGGGCTTATGCCTTTAACTCCTGTTGTTTAGTCCCCCTCTATTCCCCATAGGTTTTTGCAACAAAGCACTCTCAACTCTCTGGCCAAATGATAGGGTATACCTACTGTTCTCATATCCTAACATCTAGGCAGGTAGACTACTTACTTTATATACACCTACCTATTTGTCTATCAAAATCAGGGGACTCACATACATACACTAGAAGGTTTGAATGTACACACAGCCACTATCTCTAACTCTCCTCTCTAAAGGAAACCAATTGTTGTTGGTGTATATTCATGTGCACATATTTGTTCACATGCCTACATGGCTGTCCCTCCTCCCCTTATCTAATCTTCATGTGTAAGGATCCCAATTTTTGAGAATTATTTTTTTATTTATTTTATATGATTTCTATTTATCAAACTAGATTTTTTTTAATCATGACTGTAGATGTACTTTTCCGTAGTTTTGATTTTTGAAGCACAATAATTATCAATTTCTCAAATCTATTCCCATCATCGTATTCTAAACGAGTTCACCTTCAGTTTGATATATCATGTCCCATCCAAACGTGTTTTCTTGTGCTATATTTTTTCATGTGCAACTTTAGGGGTAAAATAGTCATTTTAGTCTCTATCGTAAAATTTGACTAGCTTTCCAAATAGCTATTAAGGCCCAACTTCGATCCAAATTATTTGACCTAATATATGGTTTTGACCCATTTTGAGCCTAAGACACACATGCCAATGATGTGCGACTCAATTGAGTTTCCATGTGCTAATTAATCTTAAGTGGCACACAAGTCGAAACTATAAACATGTTGGACTCAAATCGATCCCAAAAAATCTACCGACCCAAAACTAGTCCAAGTAGGATTCGTAGAGCCTATTCTAGGGTGCCCTAACCTCTTACACCTATTTTCGATTAATTTTTGTGGATTAATATGCAGCCACATTAATTAAATCTAATTTAATCAAATTCTATAACCACTTTCCTATTTTGGACCCGATTTAAATCCTAGGAGATAGAATTGATGTATCTTTTAAAATAGGCAATCAAATTCCACAAAATCAAATTCGACTCCACCCCAACTTATTTTCCCTCATGTGAATATCTCCCATCTAGGATTTTTGAATACTTTATGTATATTTTTTCTATTAAAATCAAGCCCCCTCCAACTTCTCCTCTATTTTCACACTTTTCTTTCCACCCCACATAAACTCATCGCCCTAACCTTTTCCAACCCTCCTACCGCCTTCATCTCGACCCTAGGACACCCCTCCAACACCCCGTTACCATCCCAAGGAGCCTCAACCCCTAATCTGATCGATACGAGGCACGGAAGGCACCGAAAGTCGACCGAATTAGTGCTGAATTTGTCACAGCACGTTAGTCAACTTGTAGATGAGAATTGATCGACTTTTTCTCATCTATTTTACTTAAAACCAAATCTAGGAGTTACCTTTGTGTGTCTACTCCAACCTCTGAACCCCGGATCCCCCAGTTCCAAGCGGTTTGCCTGTGACATCGATTCTACGACAGGGTATCCAAAACTGACAAATCTAGTTACGAGCCATTTTGTACCTATCTAAGGTCAGTTTCTAACCTTCTCATATTTTTATTCAGAATCTAGATGTTGAAACCTTTCTGGAACATATATGTAGGATAGGTTTTGCATTCGTTTGCTATTTTTAAAAATTGATGACATTTGCCGTGTCACTGACCTCCGAATTTTTTTGCTTTCCTTATGTCCAAAAGTGTCAAAACTCCATGAAATCATATTGAACTTTATGTTGTGCAAAGTTTAACATTATAAATACTATTTTAACTAATTTCTTAAATTTCTATAGAATTTAATATTTTTAAACATTTATTGTTTCGGACCTCAAATCGCAAACCAAGTCTAGAAATAATATTATAGAATCAATACAAATCTTGTACAGATATTCTATGTATAAAATATTTTTTATTATTATATAATATTTGTAAATATTTTCCATAATTAAAAGTGATACTTTATGTTAATAATATATTACTTTTATATGTAGATTTAATCCTATATATGTTATATTAAGTAGAGTAGTCAATATGACTTGTTTTGGTATAAATAATATTATTAAGGTCTATATATGGTAAGTCCATATATAGTCAGTTATTAAAGTACATTATATTCGTATTTCAAAAATTCGTGCATCGAAACCGAGTTTAGTCGATTCCAGTGACCTTATATCGCTGAAATTAACAAGGTGACCGTATGGATCGGTAAGATAAAATTGTTAATCTTGTGGTTGATCATCTTGTCTCAATTCACGCATCGTAGGTTTCGTTGAACGAATTACTGTAGGAGCCTAAAAATCAATAGACGCCCCTCTCAACAAAGCTCCAACATCAAGTGGCACCAGATTACCAAGTTGCGCCAGTCTCGGGTTGCGCCTAAGCCTTCTCAGGTTGCGCCAAAGCCAAGTTGCACGAGCTCCACGTGGCAAGCATCCTCGAGAAGCTGTAACGGTTGCCATCATTACTGACAGCTCTGAAAGCCCTTCAGTCAAAGCAAATCCATTCGAATCCTGCGCAATGCAGTGCTCGAGAAGATTTTGTCAGCATACAATTAATGTTGACAGCTTGCTTGCGCACGTTATCAAGAAGCATGAGGATCAATCATCATAGCATAGAAAACCCATTCAAAGGCGCCAAACGTCAAGTTGCATGCTCGTGCCACCTAGAGTTTTGGCACCACCTGATCAACTTTTGTTCAGAAGCACGATGATGTGGCGCACATGCCACTAATCTCGAAAAATGTATCCACTACGCTGCCCACGACCACACGTATCTCTCTCAAATGATGCCATACATCCCAAGCAGTTCAAGAAACTATTCGTGCAACTGGATAAAAGGCGCGCAACCTGAAGTGTTACGCTAGAAAATAGTTATTTCAGAACTCTATAAATAGAGTTTCAAATCAGTTCTAAAGCATCGTTAATGATCATAATATACTGACAAAGTACTGTTGTATTCTCCAGAGGCTTGTGTCTTCGATATCACATTGTCCAAGGGATAAAGTGATCGTCTTCTGATCAGATTTCTACAGTTGTACTTCCCCAGAAATCAATTTTACTCTTGTACTCTTTTCTTAGTTTGTAATCAAACTTTTAATTTTGCAAACAAAATGGTGACTCTGTTGGGGAAGACTTTCTCCTCCGACGAGAAAGTCACAACTCAATATGATACCGCGTCGATCGGCAAGATGCAGAAGACTTTGGTCGTTCAAGTCGACCAATCGTCTACGAAGCAATGATCAGTGCTGGGGTACTAGGTGTACCTCAGTTGCCGTCAAGAGCAAGGCACGTACTATATGGACTCCCAAGTCCTCTGAACTACAAACCACTACTTCTGTGCAACCTGCGCCTATTGTCTCTCTGTCGGCCACTGCTTCTGCACAACCTGCGCCTATTGTCACTCTGCCAAATACTGCCTCTACACAACCTGCGCATACTGCCTCTTTGGCTCTGAACAAAGGGAAATGCCTTTTGGCTTATTCCTCATGTTCACTAGTTCTGAATTATGAGAAGAAATTATCTAGCGGGAATGTTAAACAGAAGAAAGAAAAGTGCCCTTTGGCCTTTCTTCAAACTGCGCAACCTGCGTCTGTAGCATTTCAACCACAAAACAAAAGGAAACGCTCTTTAGCTACTCCCTTACTTTCCCCAAATATGAACTTGGCAAAGAATACATCTATTCCTGCCTTGTCACAAAACAAAGAAAAGCGCCCTTTGGCCTTTCTTTATTTTTCTTCGTTTCTTGACTCGGCAGAAAATAACTCTGGTTGCGCCCTTGCGCCAATTAGTACAAAAGCTCTTTTAGGCAGAAACCTTACTCTTCTTGACAGAAATAATCAAATCTCTGCTAAAAAAATGAGTTCTGTCCAAATTGAACTTTCTACCACCCAGTTGCGCCAGGCCTAGTACACAGAAACAGGTTGTACAGCACAAAAAGGGATTCTGCCTACTCCAAAAAATGTAATTCAGGATCTTCTAAACCTGCGCATCTCAAGATCCAAGTGTCACGACCCGCACCCGATTTTTCGGATACGAGAAGTGTCCAAGCCAGCCTACGCCGCAGTGTCGGCGGTAGAACGCTGCCAAGCCCGCAAGAAATAAATGCTCAAGAAATAATATTTGCTGCTCATTCATATTTCTATATTTATTACAACATTTATAATTAAAGAAAATATAAGATTTTGTAATTAATAAAATTGATACAATTGCTTTCTATTTCTAGGTTAACCTCAGCATACCCAAGCCTTTCCAATGCTAAGAGTGATCGCGGCTAAACCCGAAAAATGTTGGTTTCCAGTCAGGAATGGAACAAGTACACAAACCGATGGCAATGCAAAAACACAATAGAATTAACAAGACTTGAAAATAATATATGAGATATGAAAACTGGAAGATAACTGATGACATAGCACGATAGAGAAGTAAAGGAAAAATAAAAGACATCTACCTATGTGGTGTGAAATATTCGTTTCGACATGTGAACGACTAGGGGGTAAATCCGGCACCATGCACGTCTCGTGTGCAGCTGCTATTCTCTACGAACGACACGGAGGATAGTTCTGGGTAGTCCACATGTCTACTAAGATATTTTCCCTCCTGACTACTCCGTGGGACGAGCGTGTCAACAAGCAGCAAGATATATGTATAGACATGAAATAAAAAGACTACTATAAATCGAAAGCAATTAGAAAGTGCACTTGTCTGAGGTCCTTAGCTGGTGAAACCAATAATACTATACCACTCAATGAGCCACAATCAGTCAACACATGCAGAAGTCTCTAGATGCTAAAATAAACAGTACCAACATTCTCAGAATAGTCAAATTAGTTAGGATTGCCTGTCCTTAAGTCCAATTCTGGACAGAGGGGCAAAACGGTAATTTTGGACAAAAATGATGTCCGCCGTTGGACCCGCTTTGCACCGAAAAGTATGCCAGAGTCAACGGTCTCTAAAGTCATCAAACTATATGTCAACAGGTCCAGTTTTCTGATACGAACCCAACCGTATGTCCAAAGTTGGATTCCGGCGGGCCGTGCACAAAATTGTCCGTTGAGTTTGACCGTAGGACCCGCAAAACGGTGTTCCGATTCAACTGTCTCAGAATTGGACCAAACTTGGCATACAGGACCAGAAAAATGATACGGTCCTGTTGGCGCAAGTTTTGTCTCAATCTGACAAGCGTGTACAAAGTAATTGAAAAGTTTGCACAGAGGTCGATACGATGAATTTTGACGGATACACATCAAATTCGTTGCGTACACGCGACCAATTTGAATTCCGTCAAAGCCCACATGACAACGAAGCCGTTACGCACCTTTCGATGCTTTCAGTTCATGACCATGTCGCCCGGATTGACGGAACGCACGTCGTCTCGGATAAATTTTCCTATTTTGAAAACAGGTTTTTCGTGATTTCTAAGAACGAATTTCTCTGCCTACGATTAATGAATTTCAAAACAACGAACTAGATTCTAAAGCCCTATATTTATCTAAAAAGTTGTTCAAATAGATTTCTGAATAAGTTAATGGATTATCGGCAATTCGTCTCCCAACGTGGGAGTTTGGACTGATTCGTGTCCTGACTCGGGGGGGTATTTTCATCGACTTTGAGTCGATTTTTCGAACTATCAAAGACGTCTACTTACAAACTAAAAGAATAGATTTGAAGAGGGTTAGGTAGTGAGCGTAACGGAAGAAACGGTTCCCCAATTGGTCGAGCGTACGTCGCGAACGCGAGGCACGAAGTCGGCGTTCACACCAAGGTTGTTATGTTCCGCGCGCTGTTTTCGGCGCGCACGCGGTCGGCCGACCTACCGCCGGCGACTCGTGGCCGGCCGTGCCACGGCGGCGGCGTAGTGGCACGCAGGGTCGGGGCGATCCTGGGGCGTGGGTAGAGTTAGGGTTTCTCTCAAAATCTCTCCCTCCCTGACTCTCGTATTTATCGGGTTCTTCCGCTCAAGTGCTACAGATTTGTAGAGGATTGCCTGCTCGGGCTGAGCTGAACTCGGGTTGGGGGCTTTTGAAGTTGTTGGGTCGGTCCTGGGCAACTTGGTTATGGGCCAACAGTGCTGCTCGACTGGTTCGTGAGCTCGGGTTGCTGGCCCATGGCTTGGGCCTGGCTGGCCTGTGAAGGCTGGGCCGCTATTTCTTTTTTTATTCCATTTTTTTCTTTTTCTTATTCTTTTTCTATTTACATATATATCTATATACATATATAAATATCTAAGTACGAGTATACATATATATATGTATATACACACGCCTTATATATATCTATATATTCACATATACACATATACATTTATATATATACACACACACACACATACACTATTATATATATTTATATATACATACATTCACATATATATCTATATATATACGTATACATATATATAAATTCCCACACATATATATATAAATATATATATATATATATATATATATATATATATATATATATATATATTATATATATATATATATATATATATATATATATATTCACACCCCTATAACAATTAATATACATACAATTATATGTTTACCTACACAAAATATATGTCCCTATATTTTCCTATATATATATATATATATATATATATATATATATATATATATATATATATATATATATATATATATATATATATATATATATATATATATCAATAAAAATGTTATATCCTCTTCCTACTATATATATATATAAAATATATATATATACGTGTATATATATGTACCCATATATTCATATATATACCTATATAGTAATCTCCATAAATCTAAATAACCTCAATAATATTTAATTAATAAAATAAATAAAGTATTTCTAAATTTTCGGGTAGGGGAGCTACAAATCTACCCACCTTAAAATAATTTCGTCCTCGAAATTCTAACTCATAAACATGCCTAAAATTCAAAATAAAAGTAAAAGAATAAATCCACCATTACCACAATATTCTTAAATTTAATTTTTCAAAAATATTTATACCATTTCCTAGCCATTTCGTAATTTTGAATACTGGAGGACTTCTACCCACCTTTGGTCACACTACTCCATCAAATCTTTTGTCGCTAAGACTTTATGATCTTCCAACTAACTGCTAAAATTTCTACCAATAGATATCTACTGTACATGGCATCTATAATCCTAAGCAACCCAAAATTTAATAAGCAACAAATTTACCAAGTAGCTAAGAAATATTAATAAACTCTAATAAGCATGACCATTCGTCGTCCCGAAATAGGAAGGATAGGAAAATAAGGAAGAATAATTAAGAGCAATTATGAAGTTTCAAGAACGGTAGAAAATGTCCAATAGTACAGA
Source organism: Iris pallida (assembly GCA_029216955.1). Taxonomy (NCBI): domain Eukaryota; kingdom Viridiplantae; phylum Streptophyta; class Magnoliopsida; order Asparagales; family Iridaceae; genus Iris; species Iris pallida. The sequence continues at coordinate 12,285,601 of JANAVB010003600.1, forward strand.
TAGGAAGAGAGTTTATGAACCATTGACTTATTTGCTAGATTGGGCTATTCTAGTCCAGTCACCTGCTAAATCGAAGAACCCTTCGTTTCCTAGATGGCTTGCAATCCATGCAATACATAATTTTCGTTCTCAAAATTTCTAATCTAAACAAGATTCCAAAATAGAACAAAATTTGAGAAATCAAGATGGTGATCTTTTCCGTGGTTATTTAAACACACGAGCAAGGGATATGAATGCAATACAAGATCGTATCGCGACGTCCAGGTAGATAGAATAATGGTTACCAATGACGTCATACTCTAAGAGATGGAGACTACATAATAGGTGTAGGGACCTATTTCAAATAGTTTGGTTTATAGTCCAAATACGGTGGTATGCATGGATGGGTTCTACTGGGTCCTAATGGGCTTCCTGATTTGGACATCCCTCGTTGGTTGGGTGAACCTTGGATTTCAACCTATATGGACTGGACAAGATCTCAATGATAAAGCTATTTCTACCAGGTTAGGGTAACTTAGAATAGGTTTCAACCCAAGTGGTTGAGCTAGTTGCCAGTCAGGTTAGTTAGCTTGGTTCCTAAAGCCCAAAAATGCGCCTTCAGTGACTTTTGTGTTTAAGTAGCTCCTGAGGCCTCAATTGGGTGCCACACTAGTGGCATGTGCGTAGTGGGCTTCGAGTAGATCACAACCGTATATTGGGTCGAAAGAATTGAGTCAAGGGTGAGGCTCTAATGGAAGTCAGAAAGTATACTGGTACTATGGTAAGGGTTGTATCTAGTCCTTTTATTCTGAAAGTCGCAGCACAAAATAGAGTACAAGGGGACGGGTTTGAGTGGGACATGATATACCTGGATGAAGGTGGACTCGTCTAGATCTTGCATATAAAATTTGTTGGAAGGTAATAGCTGGTCACGTGCTCCGAATATTAATGGCACGGCCGGGGACACAAATGATCTAAATAGAAAATGGGAGTCCATGGGCACTAATCATCATCCTAATGAAAGTTTATTCTAATCACTCGGTAATCCTCGTATATCCCAAAATTTTGAAGCTTACAGTCTACCCACCTTAGAAACTAAGACATTGTTTTAGGAATAATGAGGTTAGAGGGTTTCCAAAATCTGGATACTATACCTCGACTCTTGTTAATAGAGAATAAGGCACGGCGTAACGGAATATGGTAGATGTAAGTCAAGTCAATGATCATTCCTCAATAAATGAGAAACGAGGGTGTACAATAACACATGGTCGATAAAATAGAGGAACATACACATCCATAGTATACAAGAGTTATCGACGGGGTAACCAGCTCTAAGGCACGTCATATGAAAAGATTTCTAACAACTGAGTCGTGAATTTCTATTGGAGTCAAACCTGCCGACTATTGTCACAAGGGTTCTAGTTGAAGCAAGCTTCAAACAAATGATTAGAGGCTCACAACATTTGGTCTCTGGAGAATTGGTAGTCTCCTAGGTTGGAATTTGGTCAAGGGGAAAGATCCTAGTCATTTTCGGACTCCAATGACTAGAAGATCATGATAGTAGGTTTAGGGTCGCAGAGGGGACGAGTAACTTAAGGCAAGGTTCTAATCACCTGGCTGGCTGAGGGTAGTTACCCTTGTGTATACAACTATCATAGCCATGGGGAATACTCTGTATCTATCTATCAATTATGAGCTTTCGTCTTTCCAATCAGTGAAAGACAAAAATAATAAGAGTTCAAGAGAGATGTCACTGAATACAATTACACGATTCAAAGGCGAATGTATAATTCAAGGAGAATTGTCAAAACAATCGCGGATGAGATCCTAGAGACATCTACATCTCATCCACGTAGGGTAATTAGATGAAGAGCGAACCAAATGCATCATGGTGATCAGACCGTAATACAATGATTCTGATTAGACAATATGTTACGGGCGTCCCCAATAAACATTGTCTTGAATTCAAGCTTGATAAAGAGTAAGCTTGCAAAACTACGATGTAATAGCAGCATTGGTCAAGAGATTCAAAATATAAATATGCGAGATTTTTGAAAGGAGGAATAAGTAGTTTGAGTTTTGGAAAAATCAAAACCTTACCCAGTGTTATTGTTTATACAGTCAATCCTACTATCTTCTATTCATAGGCCTTGGTCGACTAATGGGTTATGGACTTCTGAATTCTATACTCCAGGTGAACCTATTTGTGTCTGTCCTTTACCTCGTTAATAGATCACGAGGACCATGGAATGCTAGGTTGGGAGACATGCTACTCAACTTACAGCACTTTCACTAGTATTGGCCTGGATCTTATGGGATATACAGGCATTTCTATTCTCTATAGTATCCTAACTTGTAATCACATCCGAAGTCATTTCACCGAGAATTATGCCTCACCCGTATACTCGGGCGGTGGTAAACCCTTGGTTCCGTGATTCAGCTGTGATATGCTATCAGGTACCCTACCTTATATTGACACAAGGTCAAAAAAGGTCAACAAGGATATAGCAATGATCCATAACCTACAATTCTTCGAAAGGATTTCAATTCTATGGGTTGTGCCTCGCCAGTGCACTGCTGCTGTAGTGAACCCACATTCTCCACTCCCAAATAATTGACGACAGTGTGCTGCTGTCTAACCATTATTAGTTAACTAACATTCTTTTAACTATATCCGTAAAAATTCATGAGCTTCTAGGGTTTCAAACAAGTTGACACAAATAAAGCGTAGGTATTTGTCCTATCCGTCGCAACACTTAAAATAAAAGGTTTAACATGG
>JANAVB010003600.1:12293358-12295812 GCA_029216955.1 Iris pallida
TTTGATGCCGATAGTGAAGTTGAACGAACTATTTTTCTACTAGCTCGTCTTCGATAGCTAGAGAAGTGACTGCTTATGTCATCACAGAAGATCAAGATGCTTCCAGTTCTAACGTCAAGGGCAAAAATTATTGCTTTGGCGGCTAGTTTTGAAGAGCATGGTTGAGATGATGACAGGCATACATGCTATGATTATATACATACGGTTCCTCCACCGGTTGTGATTTGGTTTCAACCTAAGAACCGTAACGACATCAGCTCCCGTCAACATTGGTTTGGGGTACAGTCTCCTCACACCACTTCCATACCAGTGCAGGCTATTCCAAGTCAATGTGGTGTTGGGGTGGTACTTATCATGCAGTGCCTCCCCCAATATATCAAATCATCCACTACTCCACATTTGGGAGAATCTAATGAGGTCGTAAAACTTTTACATACTCAAATTGAAGCCTTCAAGCAGAAATATGGCTTACAAAGCTTGGGATCAAGCAGCCGTATCCTTAGAGTGGAAGGTTCAATTTCTTCCAAATACAAAGCCCTACTATATGTTTGTTTTATGGCAGCACATCTCCAAGTCAGTACCTCAATCAATTTGAGTAATGACTAATCACTACAGTCAAACGATGCTCTACTCACTAGGGTGTTCGTCGGATGTTTAGTAGTTGCAGCTTACAACTGGTAGCACTATTTGCCAGATGTTGTATAACCTCTTTCTTGGATTCAAACAAATATTCCTGGAACATTTATTAGGGAACAAATGACATGACTAGTCTGCTCTCATCAAATTAAACAACGACATAATAAATTAATCGAACGTTTCATTGAACGATTCTGTCGTAAGGCACTCAAATGCCTCTCGAAACTCCAGATCTTTGACTATTGACATTGTAAATCAAACATGTGCCTATAATCCGCATGTGGACTGGATCGACAACGTTCCGGATTGCCCTTCATTCATAGTGAATGCTAAAGTAGCAAAGAAAGTCTGATAAGTTCAAACAATTAGGTATTCAGATGCCTAATCTTGATAGAGATAAACATGCTACATCAAATAGCAGTGGCCGTCAGAACATCGTAAAGGTAAAGAGACTTTGGCTATCAATGTCAAGGAAAAAAACTCTAGCCGTCAATATAGGTCAATCACACCTACCTAACGCACCACCACAGATAGTACCACCTCCGAAAGAAGAATACTCCTTTGATGAAGATTGAGTCATGAGCATCTTTGATTGCCTGATCAAGACCGATAAAATTTAGCTGCCGTATGCAAAACTGCCAGAGGAAGTAGGTAAAACTGACCATCCTAATATTATGTTTACCACAGTTTATCGAACATCTGACTCGAGCATGCTACGTGATTAAAGGCAAAATCCAGATGGTCAATTCTGGAACAATTACTCTCCACAGATAAAAAGGCTATAACGGCTAATGTCGTCTCTCTACATTTTGGCAATTTCTGTTCAACTTGTGCAGACGGTGTCGTTCCCATTCCAAAGACGACTTAGAATTGTTAATCTCCCACCTGCACGAACTGATGGTCTTGTTCCTCTGTCTACTGGTAAAGAGGAAATTATATGGATCCATCCTGATTTAGTGCCTGACTTTGAAGCACCTTTTCATCCACAAACTCTAAGAAAGTCACCAAATACAAGTCATGTCACATGACTTCATTGGGTGAACACTATCTTCCACCTTTAACTACTACCTTCACCTCGCGGCAGATTTTTCTTCTTCTTCCTCTTCTGAATAATGCTGCCAAAGCTAGAAGCCAATTACCAACCAGTCTTCCATCTCTATAATCAGCAATCCTGCGAACTCATGACGAAAGATTGATACTCTACAAAAACTCCCGCCTGAATCATGGAAAAGGATCATGTACCTCTTTCTCTATGCCTTTCACACAACCAATCTTGCTCGATTTGGGTTTCTGCAGACTCTTCATCTTGCCAAAGAAAGCCTTTCAAAGCATGATCCGAACAAAGAGTTGTAATATGGTATCCTTCGAACCTGTATCCGAAGAAAAGCCTACTGGTACCAGGTCTGGGAGACTTTACCTGAGAGACTATTTAAAAGGTCAAGAGAGCCCTGCTCCAGTTCCGGAGGCTCTTCCAGCATCATCTCTCTTTTGTCAATATTCTATCGGCTTCATTGCCTCCAGTAAAACCAATCCTCCCAAATCGACGGCGGCCGACAAAGAAAACAGCCTGTCCACTTCAATAATTATATAACTCCAACTCTAGACTCAGAAGTCGTATAACTTTCATATACTGGCTCAGCTGGCTAATACCCTGACAAGGTTATCAAACTTTGAGCTACTTCATCTCTCGAAGAAAACTCGAGAAACATTGAGTGAAGCTTTGATGCTGCTGATTCTGTCTAACACTCGTCAAGAAACCAGAGGAGGAGCCTGTAACCTGCTTTCATTGTCCTAGTGTGATGGAGCTGATGCCTAACA
>JANAVB010003600.1:12295825-12298325 GCA_029216955.1 Iris pallida
AGAGCCACAAAGGGCGCAGTCTGAGGCGCAATAGAGGCAGTCAGACGTAATACGACAGGCATGGAGGATGCCCATCAGCTTGCTAAAGTTGCAGTAGAGCGAGGAGCTCCGGCCAGCAGGATGCCCAACAGAGGCAGCCAACACTCAGGACTTCAAAAAGTTGGGACCCCAAGATTTTAATGGGTCAGAAGGCATCATTATGCTGATGACTGGCTCGAAGATATCAAACGATCATGAGGGTGTCCGCATAGCTGATGATTGAAGGTCAAGGCAGGTGGGGCTACAGCTGCTCGATATTGATCATACCTGGTTCCGGAATAAGCTAGCTTTTTAGAGAGGGTCATACCTAGACTGAATTCAAGGACCTATTCATGAAGAAGTTCTTTTCTCTTACCAACAGACTGGACTGGCCAGACAGTTCCAGAACCTCTAACAGGGAGGCATGTGAGTAGAGGAGTATGCTGCAGAGTTGGCAGGCTAAGCCGATACGTGAGTGCATGGTACGAGACCGAAATTAAGGAGAGTCATTTCGGGAGGGACTGATTTGGGATGTGTAGATCCTCATTCCTTCCTTCTATGAGACCTATGCGGAGATCCTTGCGAGGCACGCAAGCTGGAGCGGAGTTGGGCCTGAAGCCCAAGAGAGATCGTGATTTCCTTTCGGGGGCTACTACTAGCGTGGGCTGCTAAACGTTGCCAGCTCCAGCACAATTTCTTCAGTCGCCACAACAGCAGTTTCAGGCTCCGACTAGGGCACTTGTCCAGTAGGTGCATAGCAGCAGAGACCGGTGCAAAATGTTCCTCTTTGCCACTACTACAAAAGCCAGGTCACCTTTGGGAGGTTTATAGGAAGCGATTGGGAGTATGCCTATATTATGGCACGGGGCACCAGTTGAAGGATTATCCTTTGAACTCGCGTCTTGCAGCTCAGGGAGCGAGTGCAGCTCAGAGAGCTGACTAGGCTGCCTGCGGCACCGCAACATGCCCCGCACCAGCAGCGGAAGATACCCATCAGGGTAGGGCTTTTACGATGGCGGTCGAGAGACCAACAAGTAGGCGATGGGTTAGAAGGTTAGGTCATGTTCTTTCCTTCTTCCTGTTTCATTCCATCCATTGATTGCTTGATTGATTTTTAGTACCTTGAGCCTGCATCTGTGATTTTCATGCTATAGTAGTAGTGAACCCTAGTAGAGACAAAAAATACAAGACACTATAGAGGCTATAACCATGAATGTTTGTTTATATTTTATAGAATTGTATGTTGTATGATTTAGATAGGATTTACTAGACTCTGATTGTTGGGGGCTGCACCTAGAGAAGAGTACGATCAACTTAAAATTTTGAGAACGAAATTTTTCTAAGGGGGAATGTTTGTTACTACCACTTTTCTAAATTAGGGTTATTTTCGACCAAGTTAAAATTTTCTAATTGTGGGCCACTAGCACGTAATTAAATCCTATTCATAAATTAGGAATTCTATCTAAGTTGGACCCTAGTCATGGTTAATTATGGTGCAAGCACTAATTAGAGCAAAACCACTTGTTCCTTAAAGACCTTCCTAATACAAAGTGTCATGATGAGTTTAGGGTTAGCAAGATCCTATATAAACCCCCACAAGCCAACAATGGTAGCCACCATATCAACCGAGGGTTTGCCACTCATTCTTTCATTCTACACTCTCCAAAAAATTTATTTCTTTCTCCCTTTGGTGGATAAGGACTTGGGGAGCTCAAGAAGGCTTAGTGGAGGCTCTAGATAGAATTTGGGAGCCACTTCTTCCTCTTCTCTCAAATTTATAGGTTTTTGTGTAGGCTCCATTCCACATAGGTATACATTCTTTTCTCTCATTTATATTGTCAAATTTCATGTATTTATATAGGAGACCCTTCTAATGGCTAGATCCAACCCTATAGGTAGAGAAATAGGTGTTAGAGGAATCAATCCTAATAGTTCTATGGGTCAGAATGGTGTCATTTGGGTAGTTGCGGGATTGTGACCACCAAGTGTTCAATACGTGTCTCCAAAGGAATTTTTGTGTCCTATTTGAGTTAAAATTTTGGGTACGTGTCCTAAATGGGCTACGTGGCATGGTGTCATGATATCTCATGATACGCACGGTTAGATTTGCATGTGCATGTATGTCCAGTTAGGGAGTAGGTTAGGCTATCTATTAAGTAACTTATATGTGTCTATAAGTAGACATATATAATGTGTATGTGAACCGTAGGCATTTGTGTGAGTGTACATCCACCTGTGAATGTGTTTGTAGTTAGTGTGCCATATGAACCATTAGGAGTGTAGGGTCTTGATGGATGAGTACATGAGTAGATGATATTGTTAAATTGATAGATAGACTTGTTGATAGAGAGGAAGAAGTACCTTTTACATTGTTAGTATGTGCCAAATTGCAGGAGTCTTGAGGACGTGTGCACAAAATATGCATAGGTTGGTGACAGAAAGGGTTCTGTTGGGTTGGGAAGCACAGTAGCAAGGGCTACTT
>JANAVB010003600.1:12303325-12338325 GCA_029216955.1 Iris pallida
CTCTTGAGCTCCCCAAGTCCTTATCACACCAAAGGGAAGAAAGAAATAAATTTTTTGGAGAGTGTAGAATGAAAGAATGAGTGGCAAACCCTCGGTTGATATGGTGGCTACCATTGGCTTGTGGGGGTTTATAGGATCTTGCTAAGCCCTAAACTCATCATGACACTTTGTATTAGGAAGGTCTTTAAGGGAACAAAGTGGTTTTGCTCTAATTAGTGCTTGCACCATAATTAACCATGACTAGGGTCCAACTTAGATAGAATTCCTAATTTATGAATAGGATTTAATTACGTGCTAGTGGCCCACAATTAGAAAATTTTAACTTGGTCGAAAATAACCCTAATTTAGAAAAGTGGTAGTAACAAACATTCCCCCTTAGAAAAATTTCGTTCTCAAAATTTTAAGTTGATACTCTTCTCTAGGTGCAGCCCCAACAATCAGAGTCTAGTAAAATCCTATCTAAATCATACAACATACAATTCTATAAAATATAAACAAACATTCATGGTTATAGCCTCTATAGTGTCTTGTATTTTTTGTCTCTACTAGGGTTCACTACTACTATAGCATGAAAATCACAGATGCAGGCTCAAGGTACTAAGAAATCAATCAAGCAATCAATGGATGGAATGAAACAGGAAGAAGGAAAGAACATGACCTAACCTTCTAACCCATCGCCTACAGTGTTGGTCTTCTCGACCGCCATCGTAAAAGCCCTACCCTGATGGGGTATCTTCCGCTGCTGGTGCGGGGCATGTTGCGGTGCCGCAGGCAGCCTAGTCAGCGCTCTCTGAGCTGCACTCGCTCCCTGAGCGCAAGACGCGAGTTCAAAGGATAATCCTTCAACTGGTGCCCCTCGGTGCCATAATATAGGCATACTCCCAATCGCTTCCTATAAACCTCCCAAAGGTGACCTGGCTTTTTGTAGTAGTGGCAAAGAGGAACATGTTGCACCGGTCTCTGCTGCTATAGCACCTACTGGACAAGTGCCCTAGTCGGAGCCTGAAAATGCTGTTGTGGCGACTGGAAGAAATTGTGCTGGAGCTGGCAACGTTTAGCAGGCCCTACGCTAGTAGTAGCCCCCGAAAGGAAATCACGATCTCTCTTGGGCTTCAGGCCCAACTCCCGCTCCAGCTTGCGTGCCTCCGCAAGGATCTCTGCATAGGTCTCATAGAAGGAAGGAATGAGGATCTACACATCCCAAATCAGTCCCTCCCGGAAATGACTCTCCTTAATCTTCGGGTCTCGTACCATGCACTCAACGTATCGGCTTAGCCTGCCAAACTCTGCAGCATACTCCTCTACTCACATGCCTCCCTGTTAGAGGTTCTGGAACTGTCTGGCCAGGTCCAGTCTGTTGGTAAGAGAAAAGAACTTCTTCATGAATAGGTCCTTGAATTCAGTCTAGGTATGACCCTCTCTAACAAGAGCTAGCTTATTCCGGAACCAGGTATGATCAATATCGAGCAGCTGTAGCCCCACTGCCTTGACCTTCAAATCATCAGCTATGCGGGACCCTCATGAGTCGTTTGATATCTTCGAGCCAGTCATCAGCATAGATGATGCCTTCTGACCCATTAAAATCTTGGGGTCCCAACTTTTTGAAGTCCTGAGTGTTGGCTGGCCTCTGTTGGGCATCCTGCTGGACCGGAGCTCCTCGCTCTACTGCAACTTTAGCAAGCTGATGGGCATCCTCCATGCCTGTCGTATTACGTCTGACTGCCTCTATTGCGCCTCAGACTGCGCCCTTTGTGGCTCTAGCATCTCTCTGAAGAAGGCAAACATATATCCATATAAGTAGGCTCTAGAGGCGGAGGAGGAAGATCTCTTGGGACAAAGGGTGGAGTCCACTGCGTAGGAGGGCAAGGAACACCAATAACGACTCCGGTCATAGTCCTATGTACTGTAGTAGAAGCACCAACAATGACCTCGGGAACAGTCTTCGTCAATAGAGGAGGAGCACCCCTGAGAGCAGCTGTTGTCACTCCAACCCCGGGAGAAGTAACGGGGTCAAGCCCACGGGACGTCGAAGATCTCTCAGTAGCTGCAGGCCTTGAACACTGGGATCTTGTCTTAGCCATCCTGAAGACAGATCGAAAGAAGGAAGTCAATATGGCACAAGATAGATTATATCAAAGGAGGACAGTTAGAGTGTAAATATTCAATATCAAGAAAACACAGTTGTATAGAAGCAAATTAGAAGTTTTTTCTAATTGTGATTGAGCATCCTTAGCCTATAGACTATATCCTTTACACCTATAGTAGGCTCGTAGCCTCTAAGTCGAGCACCACTACGAGATAACACTAACTGCGACATCTGACCTACATGGGCTACCACTAAAAATGTGTTACGACTCGCACCCGGCGTAGGGACACGAGTGCGTGACAGTGCCCAGCCTATGCCACAACATCAGTTGTAGAACGCTATCTAGGTCTATCTAATTAACTAACAATTATAGATACCATAACCTGTCGAGATAGTCAACTCCAAACGGAGGACAAGTGATGACATATATCATACTCAATCCCAAACTAAAATAAAGATAAATTGTAAGAAAAGATAAAGACAACAATATATGAAATATAGGAAAGTCTAGCATCAAAATAATACAAGTCCAGATAGTCTAAGAGTCCATAATCTCAAAATACCAGACTCTAAATAATAAACATGCCAAGAGTCGATAACCATGGAGACAAAGTCCAGTACAAAATCTAATCTACTGAATCCCTAAGTGAGTATCCTCGGCCGGGACTAGACCTCCTGAACCAGAGTCCCGATCTATACCTACTACATCCGAAGGGCCGTAATAAGTAGGACACTCGTCCTCTGCATCGTCTAAAAAATATATCCAGTCAGGATTGGAACGAGATACATTTCTAATAACAGTTCCAGTAAAATAATAAAGACTATGTAGCAGTAAATAGAGAGAATATACAAGGTAAAATGACATGTACATAAATATGGTAAGGCATAAGTAAGGCTGTAAATGAGTATAAGAGCAAGAGAGCAGGGTATATTATGTAAAAGAATCAAGAAAATACTATCTATGTGAGTGAGCACTAGTTTCAACATTTATTGGCTTAGGAACTTGATACAAGAGTTTGTGGCCTGGTTAATCATATGTGCGGTGTATGATCAACACTGTTCAAGGTTCAAGACTTGATGCAAGGAGGGTATTGATCACATTATACGCTAATACTCCCCGCCCCCGACTAGTATAGTGGATCCAACCATGACATATTACGACATGGAATTCTCTTGGAAGGTACCGATCCTTCGCTAGAATCGGTGTCGATACAATGCACAAGAACAACAACGAGGCTAGCCCAAGATACACCAAGTTATACACGGAATAACAACTCATGACGAGATCCAGACAATACCAATATGTGTAACCGATGTGTCAAGAATCATGGATCTACACTAAATACAGGAAACATAGAAGATATCATAAAACAGAAAATTATCAGAGAATGTACACACCTGAGATCGGTGTGAAATATCAATTGTGTCAGATACGGTGCCCCAAAGACCAAAATATGGAAAATTATATTAATGTCATGTTTGAAAATGAAAACAAGTCATACTAGTCCATTTTTAGGTCAAATGGTCAATTCCGGGCCAATTGGTCAAACCGAGTCAAACTCGTTATTTCTATGTTGTATGAGCCTATAATCAAGCTATTGGATCCATATCCTAAGTCTAGGCTAAATTAGCTTTGTGTGATACTAGGGTGCCTACTATAGTGTATCCTAAGATACTAGAAAAGTCATATGAAATGTTATACAGTAGTATAATACATATAACAATATTTTCCTAATACCTAGCCTATGGCCAAACTAGTATTTTTATTGAAGACCCTTTCCCCTAACCTACATGATGTCGACCTCCTCACTACAACCGAACTCTAATACTCTAAAGCCCACATACCACCCTATATTTCTAAACCCTCAATTCTGTTAACATATTCTTTCTCTTTTCTACTTGATTGTTAACCAAATACTATTCAGTTCGGTTCTCAACTTAAGTCTCACATTTCTCAATTCAGTTATCAACTGAAATCTACCATTCTCAGTCCCCCAATACCAATATGGACTGATATATCAGTCCCCCCGTTCGATCCAAGACTGAACTCAAAGCTACCCTTCAGTCCTCCATGATTGATATGACTCCTTCCTTTCATTTCCTTATCTTTGATATCACTGAAATCCCTATACATACATATATATATATATATATATATATATATATATATAAAATATATATATTAATATATATGTATATATGGCAGTTTATATGGACAAGGTTTTTATCTACATAATGACACACACTCAATCCTCTATCTAAACCTACTTCTCATTTCTTATGGACAAGGTTTTTCATCTACATATATGACACACACTCAATCCTCTATATAAACCTACTTCTCATTTCATTCCCAATTCTACTTTGTCTAATATCTAACTCATTATTCTCCCACACTCACTTATATATCCTATACATACCCACATTCCTTCACTCTCTATTCACTTTTTAATCTCCTATTTGACCCTCACACCCATATGTATCAGTTAAACTCCCACACTAACATACAACTCTAACTCACAGGTACCCTCATCCCCATTTTAGTTTAGTCTAAGACAGAACTTTCCTTCAGGTTCAGTCCAGAACTGAATTCCCCCACCTCTTCACTTGCATCAGTGATACCCTTGCATTCTTCTTTACTGAACAGTCCTTAATCTGAACATCTAAGCCTCATATCAGTCAAGGACCGATACACAATCAGTCAAAGATTGGTATAAAATCAGTTGAAGACTGATACTCAAATCAGTTGAAAATTGATACACAAATCAGTCTAAGGACTGATTTCCCAAATCAGTCGAAGGCTAATTCACAATCTGTCTAAGACTGATACTCACCAATACCCTACCATTCAGTCAACTGATTGAACATATCCCTATATATGTATCAGTCCAAGCTGATACTCAAATCAGTCCCCTGGACTGATACTTAAATCAGTCTAGGACTGATTGCTAAATCAGTCTCTAAGGACTGATACACAATGCAGTCTAAGGACTGATACACCATCAGTTAAAGGACTGAAACTCAAATACCCTACCTTTCAGTCCAACTGAACTGAACCCCTACCATTTTAGTCCTTAAACTGAACTCCTAAACTCCCTTTCTCTTCGGTCCACTGACTGAAATTAACTTCCTTCATACTCAGTTTAGTCTTAAGCTAATGTTTCAAACCTCACTTCACTTCATATACATTAACTTCCTTCATATCCTACTGCTGAACCCGAGCCCTTATCCTCAATTCCAATTACTCCCTACACTACTGATACACTAACAATCACCCAAGTCTCTTACCAGTACCCGAGTCTAAGCCCCTTCTCATTTCACCCGTACACTGAAATCCCTCTCCTTTAGTTGCCAACTACCTAAGCTAATAGGGAGACCCCCTTTTCGAAACAATTTAAGATACTCAAGACCGATGCTTCATTCAGTCAGTGACTGATATCATATTCGATCAAGTGACTGATGCACAAAACTCAAAACTCACTCCTGCTTTTCACTCCTTCTAATTTTCTCTTAGGCAATATAGTTAGAAAATGACACACACCTATGTAGGTAAGATACTTCACCCCCTTCTTACATTCAGTCCTACTGTTACTCCTAAACATCCATATCATTCAGTCCAAGAGTGATACTCCTAACATTCAGTCTTCAACTGATACTGCCTTCTTACTCTCTTCAGTTCACCATAACTTCCCTCTCCTAAGACTTGTATCAGTCCTTTAATGACTGATACATCAAGTTTCCTCCTTTTCTAACTTCTTGTTCTACTAATACCCCTACTGCCATTTTTTCAGTCCTACCTCTTTTTATTGCATCAGTAATTATATTCCCTATCCCCTCTATAATAGCAGTATACATATATACCTATATATAGGACAGAAATTATGAACTAAGCTTGTATCTATTTACATGACACACATACGCAATCTATTCTCTAACCCTTCAAATGACACTCACATACACATGACTCCCAAACCCCTAATTGATGCCTTGAACCTACACTTAGCCTACTGCTATCAAACCTTTCCTCCAATCCATCCTACTAATACCACATACTGACCAAGTCCTCTCTCTCTCCCTTTGCTGTTTACTAACCAAAAGGGCACTACCTACTGCTAAATGCCCCTCCCACTGCCATTGCTCTCCATTCCTAACCTTTACTCTGCTGACACCAAATGATACCAATTCAGTCCTACCTATCTTCCTATATAATAGTTATCTAACTATAAGGGTAGTTACCTATCTATCTGTATCTCCAATTTTAGTGAGGTACCCTCGGAGTCACGGAACATCCGGCTCGACCAGACGAGGGTATAATATATATATATATATATATATATATATATATATATATATATATATATATATATATATATATATATATATCTTGTGATTACCTAATTATTAATTATTTTTAATCCACCATTTTTTATAATTACTTGACATTAGAATTTGTACGTCAGTTGACGTTCTGGTGGCCCCCCATCGCGAGGCAGAGATCATCAAGACCTACAAAAAAGTCGTCGAGAAGAAGCTACGGGACGCGAAGGATGACATCCGTAGGGGGAAGAAGAGATGGCTCTGGGACGAGTTCTATGAGCAGATGATGGAAAAGATGATACTCCTGCGTTCAAGAAGAAATTGGCGAAGGCGAATCGACAGGCCGCGGATCTGCATACTATGGGATCAAGGCCCCACGCAGCGACGCTTGGAGATCTGATAAGATACCGAAAATACTTTATTTTTTCACTACCTATTCAGTTCTATTAATCTACGAAGTGAATTATATTCTATGAATGTTTCATACATAGGCCAAAAAGGAGGGAAAGGAGAAAAAGATCCACGCTCGGTTACCTTGTATGATTATTCGAGCGTACGCACAAGAGGAAGAGGATGGTACCTTTGTCGACGAAAGGGCCGAGCAGACTCATGTAAGTATTTAAGTTTATGATATTAATGTTAGAATTGTAAATTTTTAGTTTATAATTTTTGTGACAATAGTTGAGGCCTTAGGATTTAGATTATAACTTAGGAAAACTTATAGTAAACTAAACACATTCATTAGATATGCTAAGTGTCGTGAGGCAATTAGTACGATTCAGCCCCTACTGTCGAAGGTATTGGCGAATCGACGCCCTTCCAGACGTCCTCTTCAATGACCACTCACTTTGATGACATTTTCGTAGAAGCCGCCGACGGAATAAGGAAAGGCGGGCGCGTCTCTGCTGCTTGTTGCGGTCGCAAACGTCTTCGAGACTTCCACCACCGTCGCCTCCTACTCCCGCGACTCCGATCGATGAGGATATGAGGACACAGCTTAGGACTCTAACCATGACGGTGACATCCATGCAGGAGCAGATGACCCGGATTGTATCGCAGTTACCGGGTTCTTCTACTGCTCTAGGTCCTTCTGCTCACGCACATGGTCCGATTGCTCATGCTCTCGGTCCTTCTTTCGCCAGTCGTGCTTCCTTTGATCCGGTTGCTGCTTTTCTATCGACTTCGTCTACGATTCACCTCCTTGACATGATGTCGTCGTAGAGCTACGTCGAGTTCCACAGACATATTTGATGGCCTGCCGGATCACGTTATTGAGTCTTCGTAAAGCGCAGCTGGCACCACCAGACAATCAAGATGATATTTGATAGTTTTTTTTGTATTGGAAGGTTGAAAATTTTGGAAATTTTGATGTTATGGATATTTTAGTATGATTGTGCGAAAAATATTGTATGATTGTGTGATTGGTGTGATAATTTTGAGTTATTTTGGATATTTCGTTATAGAAATATTAGATATTGTGTGATATTGTGAGTGATATTGTGAAAATATGGATATTGTGTGATATTGTGGAAAATATTGGATATTGTATGATATTGGGATGGCTAATTGTGTGAATAGGGAATGCTGTGATTTCAGGTTTTTTTTGAAAAAAATTATGTTAGCGACGGACTACCGACGGACAAGCGACAACAGGTGACGGACAAGTGACGGATATTCTGTCGCTATGCTTCTGGAAGTTTTCTCATTTCTAGTTAGCGACGGATGGCGACCACACAGCGACGGACGGCGACCACAAAAGCCGTAGTAACTACGTACTACGATAGTCGTGTCGCGACGGTCACTAGCCTCGAGCTATGTGGACTGATGGGTCACGTGGGCCGCTAGCCTCGAGTTATGCCGGCTGATAGTATTGGTACTTAACGTGTGCATGTTGGTTGTTACCCGTCCTGGGGAGTCAGCCTTCACGTGCCCATACATTGAGATGTCTTCTAAATTGTATACTAGAAAGGTTAGGAGACCTTAGTTAATGTCATGTCACACTTCGTTCTTGTCATTGCATGGGATAATGTCACATCGCAGAATATTAACCCGTTGTTCTTGTTTGATTGTAGGGGTAGTTTACTGTTTTGATATGGAATATTGGGCTGTGTTATGGTTGGGACACTTACCTTTACCTTGTGACTTTATGGCATATTTTATATTCAGTTTATATGATATGTTCTTTATGTATCTTGTTACGTCCCTCTGAGGACCTGGTGAATTCTCCAGGTATGTTTATTGACTTTTCACGGGTGCTTAGCCAAGGTCATATGTTACTCTCTTCCTTCGAGATGATTGCACTTGGATCGCTTTTGCATCGCTCGGTAAATTTATTTGTTATATATTTCTTTTCCTTTTAGTTGGTAGTGGATTTGTCTTCGCCCAACGATTTGTAAATGACAATTCATGAGTTCCTTCTTTATTGGTGGATGAGATTAGTTTCGTGGTTACTGCATTTTACAGCTTATGTATATACGACGATTTCATATATTGGAGTATACTTCATATGTATGCAGCTGGCATGTTGACTTACTTAGTCCTAAGTATTTTGGGACTGGAGCATTACTTGTTTTTGTGGTGGCCCATGCAGGTCTAGATAAATTGTTTGGTTACTTTACCGTACCAAACAAGCCTGCATATAGGATTAGAGTGCAGGATCTCATCCACATATGTGACCTCCTTCCTTAATTCCTTTTAAGAACTCTCGCTTGACTCCTTGATTTGCATCTTGCTTGGTTTCCTCTACCGTAAATTCTTATCCTTCTTTCGTGCTTGATAATGGTTAGGAAGATACCCATCCTTGATAGATATATTCAATTGTTCCATCACACTACTAGTTTTGTAAGTGTAATGCCCCGCTCCGTACGAGGCATTTGGTTGGCTTGTTGGATGCTATCAAGATGTTGGACCGTGACTTAAGTTGGGAATCAGGAGAATTGAGACTGGTGCAGTCGCTCTTAGCTGGCTAGACGGAATGGGTATTGGAACGTGGCTCACTGGTGGAGCTACGCATAGTAGAATTTGGTGTGATCGGAACAGGAAGACCCTTTATTACAAGTGAGTGGAACTGTCCTTCCTCCCCCTTACTCCTTCATGCTTAATAAATGAAGTATTGAAATGCTATAAATTGTCCCTAAATGTCCCATATGTTAGTTGCTGAATAATAGATGCTTATGCTGAGAATTATTGAAATATACACTCATTGAACTGCTAATATGAATTGAGGCCTGAGAATGAATTGATAACATTGTCCCTTATGCTTAACGCTGCCGAAACAAGTAGACACTTGAATAATAAGATGCCTTATGAATGATAGAATAAGAATGAACTGGCTATGCTATCGACCCAATGAACTGAATGAAACACTAGAATCATGTACTCTCTGTATATCTGTTGCAAGAGTATGAAATGCTGCCTGTCCCTTATAAGAAATGAATGAATGAATAAATATCCCTATGAAATGAATGAATGTTACGTTCCTCTTAAGAAAGGAATGATATGAGATATGTTGCAATGAAGCAATGAATGAGAAATAATAAAGCTGGGATCGTTGAGATCACCGAATGAAATGATGGTAATGATGAAATAAATAAGTCATTGAATATGACTAATGATGCACTGTTGCCTTTATTTTCCTTAATATATTTTACCATGCGATTTTGTTCACAATCGAGTCGGACACGCATTCGCATGGTCATGGACAACTTGTATACAAGGTTTGAGTAATAATTTCCTCGAACGGTTCCTAGGGCCCTGGGGACCGATTCGGCCTAGGAGAAAATGATGAGTGCTATGGGAGCACGGATAAGGTGGGGTGGCATAGAGGCTCGCCACCTACTATGCTGACTGCATTATCATGAAATGAAATAATATGAAAAGAGTCCATATGGTTTAACAACACCAGTGACCATGTAGTCAGGATGCATGCTAATGAATGTTTTGTGCAGGCAGCGTAAGTATATCTGATAACCTGTATTTGATGCAGGTATGAGAAGTCGGCTATTGGTAAGAATCACATAATTGTGATATTGTATATATTGGTTCAACTTGCCTGCTTAACATGCTAAATGAAAGAATGATGTGTTGTTGCCTTTAAGAAATGAGACTCTATAACATGCTCAACATGTTAAATATGAATCTGCTAATGCATTGCCATTTACATCAATGTAATAACTTGTTGAATGATAACACCAAGTATGCTTAGATGATGCCTTACACAAAGAAATGATATACCATGCTAAGACATGTTTACATACTTCAATGTTTCTGCTCAAGAACTGTAAACTGATGCTAGGCCCAAGTAGAAAGATCATTCTAATAAATGCTGCTTAAATGATTACTTAAATATTGGTTTAGGCGAGTGGGTTGGATTCTGCTCGCCAGTACATAGATGATGTGCTGACCCACGTTTTGTGGGCAGGTGCTCGTGCTTGGAATGTTCTACACACGAAGATTGGCTGGATTGGTCCCGCGCATCGAAGATTTGTTGGGCATACAGAAGCTCTCCTTACACAAGATGATGTCTTCTGTTTATAAAGGGCATAATGTATGGAACATTGTAATCAGTTGTACCAGTGAGATTGTAAGCCAAGTCGGTATATCGAGTTGTCATCCATTGTATCCAAATATCAAATGTAAGCTGTATAGCATTGTTCAGTTGGCTTCCAATGTAAAGTGAGATGTGCTGTAAACATTGTACTTCAACACAAGTCTTATACTCTTCTTCAGTTATCAATAAAGAGAATAAAGTTCTACATATCTCTGTGTGGCTTCAAGTTACTCTTTTTTTCTGCTGCTATAAAGAAGTGATGTACTTCTATTCAATGAGAAAGATTGTCCCCACTAAATTCAATTTATCTGCTTCTGCCGCTGCGATGTGCTCCTATTTGAAGAATAATTGATTACCATCTTTGCCTTGTACAAGTGCAATATCAGACTTGTACGGCATCACGCCCAAGCGAGGACGATCGATTCCAAGAGATAAAATATGTGAATAAATGACTCTATGAATCGGGACGTGACAAATTGGTATCAGAGCACGGCTTTACGTCTTTGGTCTCTTCTTTGATTCATTTCTAAATCAAAGTTGCATCGACGATTAACCAAAGTTGCTCCCGTGATCACTCAACGTTGCTTCCGCGATTAATTCAAAGTTTGCTTCCGCGATTATGTTGTTGTTGTTCTGTAATCATCCTTACGTTGTCATGTCTGAATGTTCATTGACCCTCTTGGCTGCTCACTGGATGTTCCATATAATAAGTCATATACATTGTGATGCCCCTGAATGAATGATTGTTGTTAGTTTGGACACAAATAACCCAATAATGACTCGATGCCATAGTATGCTATGTTGTGAATGCTGTTTGGAATGTGGGAATAAAGAAAAGTGGCTATGTACGCTGCAACAAGTTGAGAATTGTATGTGATGTTAGGAAGGAATTGTGAATGAAATAATTGATGGATGAGTTTGACATAACTAGTGAATTGACTCATGTGTGTGGCTAAGTTCTTTCGAGACCTAAGAATGTTGGCTTGTGATATTGAGACCCCGAGATATTGGCTAAGTATTGTGATCATTATAGATCACGAATGTCCGGAATAGATTGAGTTGGTATTTATTTAAGGATGGCTTCGTTTATGAGTGGTATATTGCCTCTACCACCTCAGAAAGAGATTTATGTTGACCCTTTCCATAGAATAGCAATAAGACTATCTATGGGTACTGGGTAGTGCAGAGACTTAGCTGGGAGTCATATATGTTGCTAGATGACTCAAATGTCCCTTGACGGTGATATTATGTTGGGTAGCGAGATTGTCGGAAATTGTAACTGGTGGCTTGGTTAGAAATTTTTTAGGAGAGATGACTCAGACTGGTAAGACCGTTAGTCTGCTGTGGGTAAATGGATTTGGCTAGAGAATATTATGGCTTAGAACATCTGAATATTGACTTCGATTGGTTGGATGTAAATCAAATGTGGCTAATACAAAGTTGGTTGCATAGCTGAAAGTTTTGAAAATATTGTCGGTGAACCAAAGGAATATTAGAGATCTGTGCTTTGACCCTAAAGTGTAATAGATGTTAATCCATCTTGATCACCAAAGGATAGTCGTTGCCTATGTGCATGTATGCTGAGGAATTTAATGGGATATAGATTGTTGGCTTATGACTTAGTGGTGTGACTGTGTCATACGGACCGGATAGTGATTCCATAGTTATGTTAAGACTATTGGAATTGATGACCCTTGAATAGTTAGCCTTGGCTTATGGATTCGTGTGGGTACAAAGGAATTGGAATAGAAATTGAATCATGAAGAATTTTACTTGATGGATTATTAGAACGATGAAAATCGTATGTCAGATTGGGAATTAACAGTAATGTTGATAGATCGATCTTAGTCTATCATTGGGTTAGTCTAGAGTGAGCCTCTGTGGGGATTATTTCCTTGAGGAAGATACTAGATAAATAGACTGACCCTAGAAACCGTGGGCTGTATGACCAATTGTTGGCATAGCCAAGAATGGCGATTAGTTATTGAGACTGAGTTAAAATCCATAGGTTTGGGTAGAGTTCCTTAGAACTGTTGGTTGCTTGTTGGCTTTAAGAATAAAAAACTAGTACAACCCTAGTAGCCGTCCACTCTAGGGAAGTCATCTGAAAGATTAAGTTTAGCTGTCAGTATAGCTAACCTTAGAGATTGACAGAATAATAGGTGACCATTGGAGACCCATAGGATGACCTTGTGGCATTGAACGAGAGATGGTGGTAATGAGTATTGACCTAAGGGGATGTATGCTTCAACTTGTGCCTTAAGAGATGTTTGACCCTCGAGGATTTTATGTCGGCCATAAGTGGGATTTGCAATCGTAAGGTAGGACTTGAGTGTACCTATAGTAGGGTAGCTAAGTTAATCTGGACTATTGCATAGAATTATACCCTGACTCGGGTAATCGATAGTGGGTGACATCGGATTGTGTCTTATAGAAAAGATGAATTGCCTCGATAAGAATATTGTTGGATTCAGAAAGGAATATGATTGCATGTTGTGAACTCTTGGTATGATTGGCTCTAAGTTAGACCCTTGACCGAATGTTAGAAATGTTATGCTTGGGTAGAGAGCTTAACCAAGTTGTCCCTGATGTTAAGTATTATGGCCTGGAGGATAATGATTGTGGCCAAGTGAATAAAGTAATAAGTCAATTGAAAGGATGCTAAGTCGGATTTAGAAAAGAAAATTATATTGTGGCTGATCGAATCGTACTAACATGGAAGTTGGCTGAAGTACATATGTTTTGGGGACGCCTAAAATATGTGTGGATCCAGCCGAAGTGATAGTTGCGACTGAGATAACATTATGGGAAGAATTTATCGCACTAGCGCGGACTTTGGCTAAAATGCATATGTTTTGGGGACGCCTAAAATATGTGCATGGATTCAAACGAAGTGATATGTTGCGACTGAGATAAAAATACAAGGAAAATGTTGGTGAATCAATGAGAAGTTATAAATAATTGAAAAAAGATAGACAGATCGAATCGTTGATGGATTTAAATGGTACAGTTGGCTAGCTATTTTGAGATGACTGAGTGTGCTGAAATGAATATTGAATTGAAGCTGAATAAATAACTAGTTGTGACTAAGTGAATCTAGCAGATGTTGTTTCCTTAAGTTTCAAGGACGAAACTTTTTCTGAGTGGTATATTATGGAATACCCCGCTCCGTACGAGGCATTTGGTTGGCTTGTTGGATGCTATCAAGATGTTAGACCGTGACTTAAGTTGGGAATCAGAAGAATTGAGACTGATGCAGTCTCTCTTAGTTGGCTAGACGGAATGGGTATTGGAACGTGGCTCACTGGTGGAGCTACGCATAGTGGAATTTGGTATGATCGGAACAGGAAGACCCTTTATACAAGTGAGTGGAACTGTCCTTCCTCCCCCTTATTTTTTTATGCTTAATAAATGAAGTATTGAAATGCTATGAATTGTCCCTAAATGTCTCATATGTTAGTTGCTGAATAATAGAGATGCTTATGCTGAGAATTATTGAAATGTACAACTCATTGAACTGCTAATGTGAATTGAGGCCTGAGAATGAATTGATAACATTGCCCCTTATGCTTAACGCTGCCGAAATAAGTAGACACTTGAATAATGAGATGCCTTATGAATGATAGAATAAGAATGAACTGGCTATGCTATCGACCCAATGAACTGAATGAAACACTAGAAACATGTACTCTTTGTATATCTGTTGCAAGAATATGAAATGCTGCCTGTCCCTTATAAGAAATGATGAATGAATAAATGTCCCTATGAAATGAATGAATGTTTCCTCTTAAGAAAGGAATGATATGAGATACGTTGCAATGAAGCAATGAATGAGAAATGATAAAGCTGGGATCGTTGAGATCACTGAATAAAATGATGGTAATGATGAAATGAATAAGTCATTGAATATGACTAATGATGCACTGTTGCCTTTACTTTCCTTAATATATTTTACCATGCGATTTTGTTCACAATCGAGTCGGACACACATTCGCGTGGTCATGGACAACTTGTATACAAAGTTTGAGTAATAATTTCCTCGAACGGTTCCTAGGGCCCTGGGGACCAATTCGGCCTAGGAGGAAATAATGATGAGTACTATGGGAGCACGGATAAGGCGGGTGGCATAGAGGCTCGCCACCTACTATGTTGACCGCATTATCTTGAAATGAAATGATATGAAAAGAGTCTATATGGTTTAACAACACCAGTGACCATGTAGTCAGGATGCATGCTAATGAATGTTTTGTGCGGGCAGCGTAAGTATATCTGATAACCTGTATTTGATGCAGGTATGAGAAGTCGGCTATTGGTAAGAATCACATAATTGTGATATTGTATATATTGGTTCAACTTGCCTGCTTAACATGCTAAATGAAAGAATGTTGTGTTGTTGCCTTTAAGAAATGAGACTCTATAACATGCTCAACATGTTAAATGAATCTGCTAATGCATTGCCATTTACATTAATGCAATAACCTGTTGAATGATAACACCAAGTATGCTTGGATGATGCCTTACACAAAGAAATGATATACCATGCTAACATGTTTACATACTTCAATATTTCTGCTCAAGAAATGTAAACTGATGTTAGGCCCAAGTAGAAAGATCATTCTAATAAATGCTACTTAAATGATTACTTAAATGTTGGTTTAGGCGAGTGGGTTGGATTCTGCTCGCCAGTACATAGATGATGTGCTGACCCACGTTTTGTGGGCAGGTGCTCGTGCTTGGAATGTTCTACACACGAAGATTGGCTGGATTGGTCCCGCGGCATCGAAGATTTGTTGGGCATACAGATGCTCTCCTTACACAAGATGATGTCTTCTGTTTATAAAGGGCATAATGTATAGAACATTGTAATCAGTTGTACCAGTGAGATTGTAAGCCAAGTCGGTATATCGAGTTGTCATCCATTGTATCCAAATATCAAATGTAAGCTGTATAGCATTGTTCAGTTGGCTTCCAATGTAAAGTGAGATGTGCTGTAAACATTGTACTTCAACACAAGTCTTATACTCTTCTTCAGTTATCAATAAAGAGAATAAAGTTCTACATATCTCTGTGTGGCTTCAAGTTACTCTTTTTCTCCGCTGCTATAAAGAAGTGATGTACTTCTATTCAATGAGAAAGATTGTCCCCACTAAATTCAATTTATCTGCTTCTGCCGCTGCGATGTGCTCCTATTTGAAGAATAATTGATTATGTACCATCTTTGCCTTGTACAAGTGCAATATCAGACTTGTACGGCATCACGCCCAAGCGAGGACGATCGATTCCAAGAGATAAAATATGTGAATAAATGACTCTATGAATCGGGGCGTGACAGTAAGTTGGGTAGAATGTCTCACAACCTAGCATCATAAATTTCTTAGGACCCATTAAGATTGTATAATTGAGGTCACTAATAGGATTGTTAGAGGACACTAACCTACTTGGTAAAACCAAACAATGAGACACTAGGATGACTGTGTAGGCCCAATACTTCGAGCAAGACTTAGAATTACGAAACTTGAACTTTTTATATTTTTTGTACTTATATCTTGGACTAACTAATGCTATTATTATGGCTAGTTTTTGTGAGCTTGCTTTCTTTATCGAGCTTGATCAAGGACAGTATTTTATTGGACGCCTCCACTAACATATTGTCTAATCAGAACCGGTGCGCGATGGTCTGATCAACCTAAATGCACTTGGTTCGCTCTTCTTAATCTACGTGGATTGAGATATACTTTCCTCTAGGATCTCATCCACGACTGCCTTAACAATTCACTTTTGAATTATCCAGTCGCCTTTGAACCACGTGTTCGTATTCAAACACCCTTCTTCGAACTCTTTATCATTTTTGTCTTTCACTCATGTTAGAAAGACAAAACGCTCTCTACTTGATAGATAGACACGAAGTATTATCCTAGTTGTATATACACGAGTATAGCTAACCATCGATTAAGTTATGTGACTATATCTTCATATTGACTTACTCAACCTTCGCTCAACTCTAGATCTATTGTGACTTTCTATCATTTGAAATTGGAAAATGATTAGAATCACTTCCTTGACCGTACCATAACCTAGAAGACTGTCTTCTCTCTAGAAACTGTGTCCCTAACTTATTCTGCTTGATCTACTAGATTCCTTAATTATCTATATCTCGTGCTTTAACATGATCCTTTTTATTTATTTTGTGCACTAACTAGCACCTCACGAACACCCACTTTATATTTATATCTTTTGGGTGTTCTTTACCGTGACATTGATATTTGGAGCACGAGACCAGCTATTACCTTCCAATAAATTTCACATACAAGACATAGACAACTCCAACTTCGTGTAGGTATATCATGTCCCACTTAAACCCATCCCCTTGTACTCTATTTTGATGATGCAACTTTTCGGTCAAAAAGGTTAAACTATAACAATTATCATGTTACCAAAATACTTTTCGACTACATGTAAGGCCTCAACCTCGACTGAAATCTTTTAACCCATATATAATTGTGATCTACTTAATTCCTTAAATGCTTAACTTGTGTTTTATCTTGATTGCTCAATCCTTGTCCTTTTATTTCGTGCCTTATCTTGAATTGCTTAGACGCATAACATCTTTTACTCTTCAGGCTATATTAGCAACCCTTACTTTTCCCTTCCAATAAAATTGCTGCACTCATAATCTACTATGTTCCTCCATAGTTTATGCAACCTTGTTCCGTATATGATTCTCTGATGTAAAGATGAAAATTTGATCATGACACCCTTCGTCTAGAAGGGAATTAGATTAGAAAACCCTTACCGGAGAGTAGCAGTTGAATTTATAGCCATAATTGAGATTTCGTTGTAAAATCCATTTAGACGGAGTAAGTTTGATAAGAGTGTATGATACTAGACTTCCCAATTGATAATGGTTCGTCGAGACAAATCCATGGTTAAGAAAAATTTTATGGTGTTGGAAATTATTAGATTCCAAAGAAAATATGACATTTCTTAAACTCTTAACGCTTTATGAATTAAATGTTGTGATGATTACAAATGTCATATTAAGGTGCAGATTATTTTACTATTGGCAAGTTTTTGACTACCAAATTTTATGATGAGGTAGTACTTGAAATATATTGTTAGGAATCAAATTTATGAGTCAACTTTTGAGGGGAAAAAAGAAAAAAAAGAAGAAGAAGAAGAAGAAGAAGAAGAGAAGAAGAAGGTAATAGAACATGGTATTTTGATTACAAGGTTACTCCAGTATAGAAGATCGAAATATTTATTCTTAAGGCTATACGGGAAGGTTCTAAGATGAAGAAGAGAAGAAGTTAAGATGAGGTGAATTTCACCTTCATGAATTTAAGGTTATTGAATTTATAATTTAGAAGACGAAAAAAATGTGCTTAAATCTAAGTTTTGTGCATAAATCTCAATTTAAGGAAAAAGGAAAAATGTGCTTTACAAAATTTAAGTTTTATGGAAAATCAATTCTCGGGAAGAAGTCAAATATTAGCAAGATAAGGGTGATGACGATTCGAAGATCTAATGATATTAAAACCGCAAATCGAAAATAATGAGCTAGTGATCAAAATTTGAAATAGAGGAGGCTATTGTCTATTGGTGAGCTTGCACATCCATCGGACAAATAATAGTGATTGATCGAATACAGACATTGATGGGTGGCATTCACATGATCATCTTCACATCAACATCCGTTAAATCTTCTACATTTAGATATAGAAATGACCTATTGTCGTTGAAATGTCGTTCGTCTACTCATCCAATATTTATATTCTCGTCCAATATCTTGAGCAAACTTTTATTCGAATAAACTCTTCCTACCTCCTCAACCGTGTCTATCCTAACTATTCCTAAATTTCGAGGACAAAATTCTTGTAAGTTGGGTAGGATGTAAAGTCCCTAAATTTTCACTATATTTTTATTTTTTTCTGCTAACATATTTTTATTAGTCCTTGCTCGTTGAGTGCGAATACGTGCAAGGTACATATTTTTATCATAAATTTTATTTAAATAAAGAAGTATAGTTTTAAAATAACATGTGATAAATATTTTCCATATGCTTAAAATTTTAGAAAGCGTCGCGTTGATTTGCCAAAACATTATTTACTTTTTTTGTTATTAAAATATTCTTAATTTTTATTGTCCAAATGTAGTGGTAAGTTAGAAACTATGAGAAATAATATGTGAGTTACAAGAAATTAATTTCGTGTAAATGCTGATTTCAAAAACTATTTGTAGACTTTTTATTTTCTTATAAAAGTTATTCCATTTATTTAAAGAATTATTGTATTTTTGAAATTTCTTATTAAAATATTTCTATTATATATTTTGGAAATCGAATATTTAATTAACTATGATGTTTGAAATTGGAAAGGATTTTTAAATAGCTTTAAATTAATAATAGGCTTTATCTAGATTTGATTTGGATTTGATAAGTTTATTTTAAATCGATTTGAAGCATAATTATCTAATGAGAAACTTAAATCAATCCTTGTCCATATCTATATAGGAGTATCACCTCCTATATAAGGAGAACTCCTCTTGGCTCCTTTCAAGAGAACCCAAATAAATTCACAGAAGCCAAATTTCTCCACTCGATTGTTGTGCATCGTGTTCGTATTCCATGTTTTTATTCCATATAAACATGTACATTAAATTCTCGTGTCGGACACACCCCGACACAATCAAAACCTAAACCTACGTCCTCCATGTCTACAACAACCCGCCTCTACCATCGCCATTGCCCACATCTCACCTCTCCTCTGTCTTCCCGCACCCGGCAACAGGCAGTCGACCCAAACCTCACCACCAGTCACCATCCCTGTTACCATCACCAATCGCCACTGCCTCCCGAGCCCGGCAACCCAACCATCATCCCGATCTATCACCACGCCCAAACCATCCTCCACACAACCTCACCACCACGTCTTCCCAAAATTCTGGCCACCTGCTCCCGACTTACACAATCCCGACAACCCAAATCCGTAATCGCTAAGACTTCACAGCAGCGCTTCATCCGACGCATGTCTTCCCCAAATTAACTCCGGCCAATCGTCGGAACACCATCACCAAAAAGAAAACAGAAGAAGAGAAAGAACCAACACCGCCACTAACCTTCTGCCGTCGAGTGAGCGCGCGCCGCCACAGCACGCCGAGCCCCCCGCCTGTCGGCCGGATCCAGGAGCCGCCCGTGATCTGCCACTTCCCCACCCCTCAATCCGGCGCCTCCTCCTACCACATTCGCTGCCCTCCACAGCCCGACCTCCGTCGCGTCGGGCGAATCGCCCGCCAGGCCTCCTCAATCGTGGTCGACTCTCTTCCCCGTACAAGATCTGGTCTCCGACGAGGATAGCAGCGTGCGCCCTCCCAACCCGGAGTGTCTGTCGCTGGCCGTACGTGCCCATCGCCGTACTAGACGCAAGCGCCTGTGCAGGTGAAAACCCCTGTTGGTAACCCCCGAACCCCCTTCTCCTTCCTTCCTCTCCTGCTCGTTTCTCTCGCTCTCAGTCTCTTAAATTTCCTCCTCCCCTGAATTTTCTTCCCTTGTCTACACTGCTGCTTCTTTCTCTTTTGTCTTTACTTATATTTTATTTTTTTGTCTTTACTTATGTTTAATTCACTACTATCGGCTAAAATGAAGAAGCAGGTCTAGGCCATTAGGTTTATTATTATTTTTATGTTACTACTGTATTATTAACATTCTTTTAGGTAGTATATTATATATATATATATATATAAAATATATATATATATATATATATATATATATATATATTATATATAGTTAATATATTATTTATATATATAACTATATATAAAATATATATATATATTATATATATATATATATATATATATATATATATATATATATATATATAAATTAGGATTAAAAGAAAACAATATTTAGTATTACTATTTATTTTAAAATGTACATGCTTATTGTAGGTAAGTATGATTTTATATATATGATTCTAAAATCTAATAAATATATCACTTACAGTTATATTTTTATACATAAAATACTTTGATTTAAAAATGGCGTGTAGCCTAAATTTTTTTTTTAGATTTTATATATTTACCCAAAATATTTGACTGATAAACAAAATATCGTTACGAATATTAACAAATTTTCTATAATTTCAAATATTTACCAAAAATATTTCTAAAGTATTTTCAATCCATAGTTGTTGACCAAATATAATAATAATAATATAATAAATAAATTATAATTTGGTTTTGCTAAACTTTAATAGAAAACTTTATGAATTACTAGTACTTTTCTAAAAAATTATATATTTCAAATATTATAAGTATTTTTCCTATCATAGGTATGGGTATTTTCTTCATGAGTCCCCATTAACTATTAAGTTGGTCGTGACTAATTCGTACTCCTAATTCCTCGCTGCTTCAGATCTTTACCCATCGACCTCGGCTATTGGGCAAACATGACTTGTCTGATCATCGTACCCCGCCAGGCGACACACCAGGCAAGATACCTTATATTATTTACTGTTTATAATCAGTTGCATCTTTCTTTATTCGCTGCATATTTATTTTCTATTTTTTTAGTTGGATCCATGACTTGCTGTTTAGTTACTTTATTTTTTTTTCAATTGTTTTTCTTGCTTGTATTTTAATATGCATATAGACCTAGTCTTAATGGACTACCTTTTGTTAGTGACCCTTGGAAGGGTAAAGACAGTTTGAAGTATGGGCTACCCAAAACCAAAAGTCATAGTAACTATGTACTTCGATAATCGTGTCGCGACGGTCACTAGCCTCGAGCTATGTGGACTGATGGGTCACGTGGGCTGCAAGCCTCGAGTTATGCCGGCTGATAGTATTGGTACTTCGTGTGCGTGTTGTGAGTTGTTACCTTGTCCTGGGGAGTCAGGCTTCACCTGCCCATATATTGAGATGTCTTCTAAATTGCATACTAGAAAGATTAGGAGACCTTAGTTAATGTCATGTCACACTTCATTCTTGTCATGCAATGGGACAATATCACATCGCAGAATAGTATACTACCCCTTGTCCTTGTTTGGTTGTAGGGTTTTTACTGTTTTGATAAGGGATATTGGGCCGTTTATGGTTGTGACAGTTACCGTTACCTTGTGACTTTATGGCATATTTATATTCAGTTTATTTGGCATGTTCTTTATGTATCTTGTTATGTCCCTCTGAGGACCTGGTGAATTCTCCAAGTGTGTTTTGACTTTTCGCAGGTGCTTAGCCAAGGTCATACGTTACTCTCTTCCTTTGAGATGATTGCACTTGGATCGCTTTCGCATCGCCCGGCAAATTCATTTGTTATGTATTTTTTTTTCCTTTTAGTTGGTAGTGGATTTGTCTCCGTCCAACGATTTGTAAATGACAATTCATGAGTTGATTACAAATTCTTCCTTCTTTATGGTGGATGAGATTAGTCTTATGGTTACTGCATTTTACAGCTTATGTATACATACGATGGTTCCATATATTGGAGTATACTTCATATGTATGCAGCTCGCATGTCGACGTACTTAGTCCTAAGTATTTTGGGACTGGGGTAACAAAACCTTCTAATCATTTCCTCCACCTATCTAACCTATCAATCTATATAGCCATCCCTATAATAGCTAACACCATATCACCCTTTACTGCTACTACTGCCTTGGTCTTCACTGCATCCCCTCTCTTATTTTTTTCCAAATGTCCCCGCACAGGAAACAAAAACCCTGCATAGGTCATGACTCACCAGGCTTGCACAAGTTTCTCTTACCTGCTATGCTCAGCAGTGGCAGGTTTTCTCCCCTATCCAAGCACAGGGCTTATGCCTTTAACTCCTGTTGTTTAGTCCCCCTCTATTCCCCATAGGTTTTGCAACAAAGCACTCTCAACTCTCTGGCCAAATGATAGGGTATACCTACTGTTCTCATATCCTAACATCTAGGCAGGTAGACTACTTACTTTATATACACCTACCTATTTGTCTATCAAAATCAGGGGACTCACATACATACACTAGAAGGTTTGAATGTACACACAGCCACTATCTCTAACTCTCCTCTCTAAAGGAAACCAATTGTTGTTGGTGTATATTCATGTGCACATATTTGTTCACATGCCTACATGGCTGTCCCTCCTCCCCTTATCTAATCTTCATGTGTAAGGATCCCAATTTTGAGAATTATTTTTTTTATTTTATATGATTTCTATTTATCAAACTAGATTTTTTTTAATCATGACTGTAGATGTACTTTTCCGTAGTTTTGATTTTGAAGCACAATAATAATATCAATTTCTCAAATCTATTCCCATCATCGTATTCTAAACGAGTTCACCTTCAGTTTGATATATCATGTCCCATCCAAACGTGTTTTCTTGTGCTATATTTTTTCATGTGCAACTTTAGGGGTAAAATAGTCATTTTAGTCTCTATCGTAAAATTTGACTAGCTTTCCAAATAGCTATTAAGGCCCAACTTCGATCCAAATTATTTGACCTAATATATGGTTTTGACCCATTTTGAGCCTAAGACACACATGCCAATGATGTGCGACTCAATTGAGTTTCCATGTGCTAATTAATCTTAAGTGGCACACAAGTCGAAACTATAAACATGTTGGACTCAAATCGATCCCAAAAAATCTACCGACCCAAAACTAGTCCAAGTAGGATTCGTAGAGCCTATTCTAGGGTGCCCTAACCTCTTACACCTATTTTCGATTAATTTTTGTGGATTAATATGCAGCCACATTAATTAAATCTAATTTAATCAAATTCTATAACCACTTTCCTATTTTGGACCCGATTTAAATCCTAGGAGATAGAATTGATGTATCTTTTAAAATAGGCAATCAAATTCCACAAAATCAAATTCGACTCCACCCCAACTTATTTTCCCTCATGTGAATATCTCCCATCTAGGATTTTTGAATACTTTATGTATATTTTTTCTATTAAAATCAAGCCCCCTCCAACTTCTCCTCTATTTTCACACTTTTCTTTCCCCCACATAAACTCATCGCCCTAACCTTTTCCAACCCTCCTACCGCCTTCATCTCGACCCTAGGACACCCCTCCAACACCCCGTTACCATCCCAAGGAGCCTCAACCCCTAATCTGATCGATACGAGGCACGGAAGGCACCGAAAGTCGACCGAATTAGTGCTGAATTTGTCACAGCACGTTAGTCAACTTGTAGATGAGAATTGATCGACTTTTTCTCATCTATTTTACTTAAAACCAAATCTAGGAGTTACCTTTGTGTGTCTACTCCAACCTCTGAACCCCGGATCCCCCAGTTCCAAGCGGTTTGCCTGTGACATCGATTCTACGACAGGGTATCCAAAACTGACAAATCTAGTTACGAGCCATTTTGTACCTATCTAAGGTCAGTTTCTAACCTTCTCATATTTTTATTCAGAATCTAGATGTTGAAACCTTTCTGGAACATATATGTAGGATAGGTTTTGCATTCGTTTGCTATTTTTAAAAATTGATGACATTTGCCGTGTCACTGACCTCCGAATTTTTTGCTTTCCTTATGTCCAAAAGTGTCAAAACTCCATGAAATCATATTGAACTTTATGTTGTGCAAAGTTTAACATTATAAATACTATTTTAACTAATTTCTTAAATTTCTATAGAATTTAATATTTTTAAACATTTATTGTTTCGGACCTCAAATCGCAAACCAAGTCTAGAAATAATATTATAGAATCAATACAAATCTTGTACAGATATTCTATGTATAAAATATTTTTTATTATTATATAATATTTGTAAATATTTTCCATAATTAAAAGTGATACTTTATGTTAATAATATATTACTTTTATATGTAGATTTAATCCTATATATGTTATATTAAGTAGAGTAGTCAATATGACTTGTTTTGGTATAAATAATATTATTAAGGTCTATATATGGTAAGTCCATATATAGTCAGTTTTAAAGTACATTATATTCGTATTTCAAAAATTCGTGCATCGAAACCGAGTTTAGTCGATTCCAGTGACCTTATATCGCTGAAATTAACAAGGTGACCGTATGGATCGGTAAGATAAAATTGTTAATCTTGTGGTTGATCATCTTGTCTCAATTCACGCATCGTAGGTTTCGTTGAACGAATTACTGTAGGAGCCTAAAAATCAATAGACGCCCCTCTCAACAAAGCTCCAACATCAAGTGGCACCAGATTACCAAGTTGCGCCAGTCTCGGGTTGCGCCTAAGCCTTCTCAGGTTGCGCCAAAGCCAAGTTGCACGAGCTCCACGTGGCAAGCATCCTCGAGAAGCTGTAACGGTTGCCATCATTACTGACAGCTCTGAAAGCCCTTCAGTCAAAGCAAATCCATTCGAATCCTGCGCAATGCAGTGCTCGAGAAGATTTTGTCAGCATACAATTAATGTTGACAGCTTGCTTGCGCACGTTATCAAGAAGCATGAGGATCAATCATCATAGCATAGAAAACCCATTCAAAGGCGCCAAACGTCAAGTTGCATGCTCGTGCCACCTAGAGTTTTGGCACCACCTGATCAACTTTTGTTCAGAAGCACTGATGTGGCGCACATGCCACTAATCTCGAAAAAGTATCCACTACGCTGCCCACGACCACACGTATCTCTCTCAAATGATGCCATACATCCCAAGCAGTTCAAGAAACTATTCGTGCAACTGGATAAAAGGCGCGCAACCTGAAGTGTTACGCTAGAAAATAGTTATTTCAGAACTCTATAAATAGAGTTTCAAATCAGTTCTAAAGCATCGTTAATGATCATAATATACTGACAAAGTACTGTTGTATTCTCCAGAGGCTTGTGTCTTCGATATCACATTGTCCAAGGGATAAAGTGATCGTCTTCTGATCAGATTTCTACAGTTGTACTTCCCCAGAAATCAATTTTACTCTTGTACTCTTTTCTTAGTTTGTAATCAAACTTTTAATTTTGCAAACAAAATGGTGACTCTGTTGGGGAAGACTTTCTCCTCCGACGAGAAAGTCACAACTCAATATGATACCGCGTCGATCGGCAAGATGCAGAAGACTTTGGTCGTTCAAGTCGACCAATCGTTACGAAGCAATGATCAGTGCTGGGGTACTAGGTGTACCTCAGTTGCCGTCAAGAGCAAGGCACGTACTATATGGACTCCCAAGTCCTCTGAACTACAAACCACTACTTCTGTGCAACCTGCGCCTATTGTCTCTCTGTCGGCCACTGCTTCTGCACAACCTGCGCCTATTGTCACTCTGCCAAATACTGCCTCTACACAACCTGCGCATACTGCCTCTTTGGCTCTGAACAAAGGGAAATGCCTTTTGGCTTATTCCTCATGTTCACTAGTTCTGAATTATGAGAAGAATTATCTAGCGGGAATGTTAAACAGAAGAAAGAAAAGTGCCCTTTGGCCTTTTTCAAACTGCGCAACCTGCGTCTGTAGCATTTCAACCACAAAACAAAAGGAAACGCTCTTTAGCTACTCCCTTACTTTCCCCAATATGAACTTGGCAAAGAATACATCTATTCCTGCCTTGTCACAAAACAAAGAAAGCGCCCTTTGGCCTTTCTTTATTTTTCTTCGTTTCTTGACTCGGCAGAAATAACTCTGGTTGCGCCCTTGCGCCAATTAGTACAAAAGCTCTTTTAGGCAGAAACCTTACTCTTCTTGACAGAAATAACAAATCTCTGCTAAAAAAATGAGTTCTGTCCAAATTGAACTTTCTACCACCCAGTTGCGCCAGGCCTAGTACACAGAAACAGGTTGTACAGCACAAAAAGGGATTCTGCCTACTCCAAAAAATGTAATTCAGGATCTTCTAAACCTGCGCATCTCAAGATCCAAGTGTCACGACCCGCACCCGATTTTTCGGATACGAGAAGTGTCCAAGCCAGCCTACGCCGCAGTGTCGGCGGTAGAACGCTGCCAAGCCCGCAAGAAATAAATGCTCAAGAATAATATTTGCTGCTCATTCATATTTCTATATTTATTACAACATTTATAATTAAAGAAAATATAAGATTTTGTAATTAATAAAATTGATACAATTGCTTTCTATTTCTAGGTTAACCTCAGCATACCCAAGCCTTTCCAATGCTAAGAGTGATCGCGGCTAAACCCGAAAAATGTTGGTTTCCAGTCAGGAATGGAACAAGTACACAAACCGATGGCAATGCAAAACACAATAGAATTAACAAGACTTGAAAATAATATATGAGATATGAAAACTGGAAGATAACTGATGACATAGCACGATAGAGAAGTAAAGGAAAATAAAAGACACTCCTATGTGGTGTGAAATATTCGTTTCGACATGTGAACGACTAGGGGTAAATCCGGCACCATGCACGTCTCGTGTGCAGCTGCTATTCTCTACGAACGACACGGAGGATAGTTCTGGGTAGTCCACATGTCTACTAAGATATTTTCCCTCCTGACTACTCCGTGGGCGAGCGTGTCAACAAGCAGCAAGATATATGTAGACATGAATAAAAAGACTACTAAAATCGAAAGCAATTAGAAAGTGCACTTGTCTGAGGTCCTTAGCTGGTGAAACCAATAATACTATACCACTCAATGAGCCACAATCAGTCAACACATGCAGAAGTCTCTAGATGCTAAAATAAACAGTACCAACATTCTCAGAATAGTCAAATTAGTTAGGATTGCCTGTCCTTAAGTCCAATTCTGGACAGAGGGGCAAAACGGTAATTTTGGACAAAAATGATGTCCGCCGTTGGACCCGCTTTGCACCGAAAAGTATGCCAGAGTCAACGGTCTCTAAAGTCATCAAACTATATGTCAACAGGTCCAGTTTTCTGATACGAACCCAACCGTATGTCCAAAGTTGGATTCCGGCGGGCCGTGCACAAAATTGTCCGTTGAGTTTGACCGTAGGACCCGCAAAACGGTGTTCCGATTCAACTGTCTCAGAATTGGACCAAACTTGGCATACAGGACCAGAAAAATGATACGGTCCTGTTGGCGCAAGTTTTGTCTCAATCTGACAAGCGTGTACAAAGTAATTGAAAAGTTTGC
The DNA here is from genome assembly GCA_029216955.1 of Iris pallida. Classification (NCBI taxonomy): domain Eukaryota; kingdom Viridiplantae; phylum Streptophyta; class Magnoliopsida; order Asparagales; family Iridaceae; genus Iris; species Iris pallida. The sequence goes on from JANAVB010003600.1 coordinate 12,331,302, forward strand.
ACAGAGGTCGATACGATGAATTTTGACGGATACACATCAAATTCGTTGCGTACACGCGACCAATTTGAATTCCGTCAAAGCCCACATGACAACGAAGCCGTTACGCACCTTTCGATGCTTTCAGTTCATGACCATGTCGCCCGGATTGACGGAACGCACGTCGTCTCGGATAAATTTTCCTATTTTGAAAACAGGTTTTTCGTGATTTCTAAGAACGAATTTCTCTGCCTACGATTAATGAATTTCAAAACAACGAACTAGATTCTAAAGCCCTATATTTATCTAAAAAGTTGTTCAAATAGATTCTGAATAAGTTAATGGATTATCGGCAATTCGTCTCCCAACGTGGGAGTTTGGACTGATTCGTGTCCTGACTCGGGGGGTATTTTCATCGACTTTGAGTCGATTTTTCGAACTATCAAAGACGTCTACTTACAAACTAAAAGAATAGATTTGAAGAGGGTTAGGTAGTGAGCGTAACGGAAGAAACGGTTCCCCAATTGGTCGAGCGTACGTCGCGAACGCGAGGCACGAAGTCGGCGTTCACACCAAGGTTGTTATGTTCCGCGCGCTGTTTTCGGCGCGCACGCGGTCGGCCGACCTACCGCCGGCGACTCGTGGCCGGCCGTGCCACGGCGGCGGCGTAGTGGCACGCAGGGTCGGGGCGATCCTGGGGCGTGGGTAGAGTTAGGGTTTCTCTCAAAATCTCTCCCTCCCTGACTCTCGTATTTATCGGGTTCTTCCGCTCAAGTGCTACAGATTTGTAGAGGATTGCCTGCTCGGGCTGAGCTGAACTCGGGTTGGGGGCTTTTGAAGTTGTTGGGTCGGTCCTGGGCAACTTGGTTATGGGCCAACAGTGCTGCTCGACTGGTTCGTGAGCTCGGGTTGCTGGCCCATGGCTTGGGCCTGGCTGGCCTGTGAAGGCTGGGCCGCTATTTCTTTTTTTATTCCATTTTTTTCTTTTTCTTATTCTTTTTCTATTTACATATATATCTATATACATATATAATATCTAAGTACGAGTATACATATATATATGTATATACACACGCCTTATATATATCTATATATTCACATATACACATATACATTTATATATACACACACACACCATACACTATTAGATATATTATATAATACATTCACATATATCTATATATATACGTATACATATATATTCCCACACATATATATATAAATATATATATAATATAATATATATATATATAGATATATATATATATATATATATATATAATATATATATATATTCACACCCCTATAACAATTAATACATACAATTATATGTTTACCTACACAAAATATATGTCCCTATATTTTTATATAGATATATATATATATTATATATATAGATATTATATAATATATATATATAATATATATATATATATTAATATATATATATATCAATAAAAATGTTATATCCTCTTCCTACTATATATATATAAAATATATATATATACGTGTATATATATGTACCCATATATTCAATATATACCTATATATATCCCATAAATCTAAATAACCTCAATAATATTTAATTAATAAATAAATAAAGTATTTCTAAATTTTCGGGTAGGGGAGCTACAAATCTACCCACCTTAAAATAATTTCGTCCTCGAAATTCTAACTCATAAACATGCCTAAAATTCAAAAATAAAAGTAAAAGAATAAATCCACCATTACCACAATATTCTTAAATTTAATTTTTCAAAAATATTTACCATTTCCTAGCCATTTCGTAATTTTGAATACTGGAGGACTTCTACCCACCTTTGGTCACACTACTCCATCAAATCTTTTGTCGCTAAGACTTTATGATCTTCCAACTAACTGCTAAAATTTCTACCAATAGATATCTACTGTACATGGCATCTATAATCCTAAGCAACCCAAAATTTAATAAGCAACAAATTTACCAAGTAGCTAAGAAATATTAATAAACTCTAATAGCATGACCATTCGTCGTCCCGAAATAGGAAGGATAGGAAAATAAGGAAGAATAATTAAGAGCAATTATGAAGTTTCAAGAACGTAGAAATGTCCAATAGTACAGATAGGAAGAGAGTTTATGAACCATTGACTTATTTGCTAGATTGGGCTATTCTAGTCCAGTCACCTGCTAAATCGAAGAACCCTTCGTTTCCTAGATGGCTTGCAATCCATGCAATACATAATTTTCGTTCTCAAAATTTCTAATCTAAACAAGATTCCAAAATAGAACAAAATTTGAGAAATCAAGATGGTGATCTTTTCCGTGGTTATTTAAACACACGAGCAAGGGATATGAATGCAATACAAGATCGTATCGCGACGTCCAGGTAGATAGAATAATGGTTACCAATGACGTCATACTCTAAGAGATGGAGACTACATAATAGTGTAGGGACCTATTTCAAATAGTTTGGTTTTAGTCCAAATACGGTGGTATGCATGGATGGGTTCTACTGGGTCCTAATGGGCTTCCTGATTTGGACATCCCTCGTTGGTTGGGTGAACCTTGGATTTCAACCTATATGGACTGGACAAGATCTCAATGATAAAGCTATTTCTACCAGGTTAGGGTAACTTAGAATAGGTTTCAACCCAAGTGGTTGAGCTAGTTGCCAGTCAGGTTAGTGCTTGGTTCCTAAAGCCCAAAAATGCGCCTTCAGTGACTTTTGTTTAAGTAGCTCCTGAGGCCTCAATTGGGTGCCACACTAGTGGCATGTGCGTAGTGGGCTTCGAGTAGATCACAACCGTATATTGGGTCGAAAGAATTGAGTCAAGGGTGAGGCTCTAATGGAAGTCAGAAAGTATACTGGTACTATGGTAAGGGTTGTATCTAGTCCTTTTATTCTGAAAGTCGCAGCACAAAATAGAGTACAAGGGGACGGGTTTGAGTGGGACATGATATACCTGGATGAAGGTGGACTCGTCTAGATCTTGCATATAAAATTTGTTGGAAGGTAATAGCTGGTCACGTGCTCCGAATATTAATGGCACGGCCGGGGACACAAATGATCTAAATAGAAAATGGGAGTCCATGGGCACTAATCATCATCCTAATGAAAGTTTATTCTAATCACTCGGTAATCCTCGTATATCCCAAAATTTTGAAGCTTACAGTCTACCCACCTTAGAAACTAAGACATTGTTTTAGGAATGAGGTTAGAGGGTTTCCAAAATCTGGATACTATACCTCGACTCTTGTTAATAGAGAATAAGGCACGGCGTAACGGAATATGGTAGATGTAAGTCAAGTCAATGATCATTCCTCAATAAATGAGAAACGAGGGTGTACATAACACATGGTCGATAAAATAGAGGAACATACACATCCATAGTATACAAGAGTTATCGACGGGGTAACCAGCTCTAAGGCACGTCATATGAAAAGATTTCTAACAACTGAGTCGTGAATTTCTATTGGAGTCAAACCTGCCGACTATTGTCACAAGGGTTCTAGTTGAAGCAAGCTTCAAACAAATGATTAGAGGCTCACAACATTTGGTCTCTGGAGAATTGGTAGTCTCCTAGGTTGGAATTTGGTCAAGGGGAAAGATCCTAGTCATTTTCGGACTCCAATGACTAGAAGATCATGATAGTAGGTTTAGGGTCGCAGAGGGACGAGTACTTAAGGCAAGTTCTAATCACCTGGCTGGCTGAGGGTAGTTACCCTTGTGTACAACTATCATAGCCATGGGGAATACTCTGTATCTATCTATCAATTATGAGCTTTCGTCTTTCCAATCAGTGAAAGACAAAAATAAAGAGTTCAAGAGAGATGTCACTGAATACAATTACACGATTCAAAGGCGAATGTATAATTCAAGGAGAATTGTCAAAACAATCGCGGATGAGATCCTAGAGACATCTACACTCAATCCACGTAGGGTAATTAGATGAAGAGCGAACCAAATGCATCATGGTTGATCAGACCGTAATACAATGATTCTGATTAGACAATATGTTAGCGGGCGTCCCCAATAAACATTGTCTTGAATTCAAGCTTGATAAAGAGTAAGCTTGCAAAAACTACGATGTAATAGCAGCATTGGTCAAGAGATTCAAATATAAATATGCGAGATTTTTGAAAGGAGGAATAAGTAGTTTGAGTTTTGGAAAAATCAAAACCTTACCCAGTGTTATTGTTTATACAGTCAATCCTACTATCTTCTATTCATAAGGCCTTGGTCGACTAATGGGTTATGGACTTCTGAATTCTATACTCCAGGTGAACCTATTTGTGTCTGTCCTTTACCTCGTTAATAGATCACGAGGACCATGGAATGCTAGGTTGGGAGACATGCTACTCAACTTACAGCACTTTCACTAGTATTGGCCTTGGATCTTATGGGATATACAGGGCATTTCTATTCTCTATAGTATCCTAAACTTGTAATCACATCCGAAGTCATTTCACCGAGAATTATGCCTCACCCGTATACTCGGGCGGTGGTAAACCCTTGGTTCCGTGATTCAGCTGTGATATGCTATCAGGTACCCTACCTTATATTGACACAAGGTCAAAAAAGGTCAACAAGGATATAGCAATGATCCATAACCTACAATTCTTCGAAAGGATTTCAATTCTATGGGTTGTGCCTCGCCAGTGCACTGCTGGCTGTAGTGAACCCACATTCTCCACTCCCAAATAATTGACGACAGTGTGCTGCTGTCTAACCATTATTAGTTAACTAACATTCTTTTAACTATATCCGTAAAAATTCATGAGCTTCTAGGGTTTCAAACAAGTTGACACAAATAAAGCGTAGGTATTTGTCCTATCAGTCGCAACACTTAAAATAAAAGGTTTAACATGGAGGAACTAACTAAATACGAAAAAATGCAAACATTCTAGTATCTATTTCATATGCATTTCAATGGTTGAGGAAAATCTCAAATCAATCTACCTCAAGATTTTATACAAATAAAGAATCAGAAATTATAAATCAATTCCTTACAGCAAAATAGAATTTAAAACAGGCAATTCAAATTTATGTTATAAGATTTATATCTAAATGGAGCAAAAGAAAAATTGAACAGATTTATCAAGATGAAGGCCTAACTAACCAAGCGAATAGTTATCCACAGTGGATCACCTTGTCCTATCAAAGTAATAGTGTACCAATAGGGATCTAGCAAGTTATCTAAATTTAATGAACCCTTATCTAAATTGCATGGCCTTATCCTTAACTACCCAATGAACAAATTAATGAGGGACTTCTATTCCTAGTCATTCTCTTAAATCATTTTAATCCTAGTTTGTGAATGAGCAATTCCTGGGCGCAGGCTCATAATAGTACGACTAACTTAAGTACCATCACGAGTTCATAATCTTTGCGAAAACAGACCTGCATGGGCCACCACAAAAACTTGCCACAACCCGCACCCCGCTTTTCCGGATGCGAGACGTGTCCAAGCCAGCCTACACCGCAGAGTCGGCGGTAGAACGCTGTCAAGCCTGCAAGAAATAAATGCTCAAGAAATAACATTTGCTGCTCATTCACATTTCTATATTTATTACAACATTTATAATTAAAGAAAATACAAGATTTTACAATTAATGAAATTGATACAATTGCTTTCTATTTCTAGGTTGACCTCAGCATACCCAAGCCTTCCCAATGCTAAGAGTGATCGTGGCTAAACCTGAAAAATGTTGGTTTCCAGTCAGGAATGGAACAAGTACACAAACCGACGGCAATGCAAAAATATAATATAATTAACAAGACATGAAAATAACATATGAGATATGAAAACTGGAAGATAACTGATGACATAGCACGATAGAGAAGTAAAAAAAAAAGACATCTACCTATGTGGTGTGAAATATTCATTTTGATATATGAATGGCTAGGGGGTAAATCCGGCACCCTGCACGTGTCGTGTGCAGCTGCTATTCTCCACGAAAGACACGGAGGATAGTTCTGGGTAGTGCACATGTCTACTAAGATATTTTCCCACCCGACAACTGCGTGTGACGAGCGTGTCAACAAGCAGCAAGATATATGTTTAGACATGAAATGAAAAGACTACTATGAATCGAAAGCAATCAGAAAGTGCACTTGCCTGAGGTCCTTAGCTGGTGAAACCAATAATACTATACCACTCAATGAGCCACAATCAGTCAACACATGCAGAAGTCTCCAGATGCTGAAATAAACAGTACCAACATTCTTAAAATAGTCAAATTAGCTAGGATTGCCTGTCCTTAAGTCCAATTCTGGACACAGGGGCAAAACGGTAATTTCGGGCAAAAATGATGTCCGCCGTTGGACCCGCTTTGCACCGAAAAGTGTGCCAGAGTCAATGGTCTCTAAAGTTATCAAACTATATGTCAACAGATCCAATTTTCCGATATGAACCCAACCGTATGTCCAAAGTTGGATTCCGGTGGGCTGTGCACAAAATTGTCCGTTGAGTTGGACCGTGGGGCCCGCAAAACGACGTTCAGATTCAACTGTCTCAGAATTGGACCAAACTTGGCATACAGGACCAAAAAAATGATACGGTCCTGTTGGTACAAGTTTCGTCTCAATTTGACGAGCGTGCACCAAGTAATTGAGAAGTTTGCACAGAGGCCAATACGGTGAATTTCGACGGATACGCTTCAAATTCATCGTGCACACGCGACCAATTTGAATTCCGTCAAAGCCCACACGACCACGAAGCCGTTACGCACCTTTCGATGCTTTTGGTTCGCGACCACGTTGCCCGGATTGACGGGACGCACGTCGTCTCGGACAAATTTTCCTATATTTAAAACAGGTTTTTCTTGATTTCTAAGAACGAATTTCTCTGCCTATGATTAATGAAATTCAAAACAACGAACTAGATTCTAAGCCCTATATGTTATCTAAAAAGTTATTCAAATAGATTTCTGAATAAGTTAATGGATTATCGGCAATTCGTCTCCCAACATGGGAGTTTGGACTGATTCGTGTCCTGACTCGGGACGGGATTTTCATCGACTTTGAGTCGATTTTCCGAACTATCAAAGACGTCTACTTACAAACTA
>JANAVB010003600.1:12340825-12370825 GCA_029216955.1 Iris pallida
TTGTCAATCAGCTAAACGGTTTGTCTTCGATCGTCTGAATTACTCTCAGGTTCCTCAACCATTGATAGTGGGTGAAGATGAATTGTTGTATGCCTCTGTCAACATGACGTCTCGAAGCACTAGGGGTAGAAAACGTCCGAGATGTAATGCACCCCGCAATCCCAATCAACAGTACTTAGATCGAATTCGTGAGTCTGGCGAAGGAGAATACCAACACACCGGATCAAGAAGCCGAGACACAATCGGTCAAAGGAATCTTCCTTCCAACCAAGAAATAATCGGTCAAAGGAATCGTCCTTTCGACCAGGATACAATCGGTCAAAGGAATCTTCCTGATTCCAACCAAGATGCCTTCAGTCAAAGGGATCTCCCCATCACTTATCCTGGGGGTAGTTCCTTGTATGACTTTGATGCCGATAGTGAAAGTTCTGAACGAACTATCTTTTCTACTAGCTCGTCTTCGATAGCTAGAGAAGTGACTGCTTATGTCATCACAGAAGATCAAGATGCTTCCAGTTCTAACGGTCAAGGGCAAAAAATTATTGCTTTGGCGGCTAGTTTGAAGAGCATGGTTGAGATGATGACAGGCATACATGCTATGATTATGATACAACATACGGTTCCACCGGTTGTGAATTTGGTTTCAACCTAAGAACCTGTAACGACATCAGCTCCCGTCAACATTGGTTTGGGGGTACAGTCTCCTCACACCACTTCCATACCAGTGCAGGCTATTCCAAGTCAATGTGGTGTTGGGGGTGGTACTTATCATGCAGTGCCTCCTCCCAATATATCAAATCAGTCCACTACTCCACAATTATTGGGAGAATCTAATGAGGTCGTAAAACTTTTACATACTCAAATTGAAGCCTTCAAGCAGAAATATGGCTTACAGAAGCTTGGGATCAAGCAGCCGTATCCTATAGAGTGGAAGGAAGTTCAATTTTCTTCCAAATACAAAGCCCCTACTATTATGTTGTTTTATGGCAGCACATCTCCAAGTCAGTACCTCAATCACTTTGAGGTAATGACTAATCAACTACAGTCAAACGATGCTCTACTCACTAGGGTGTTCGTCGGATGTTTAGTAGTTGCAGCTTACAACTGGTAGCACTATTTGCCAGATGGTTGTATAACCTCTTTCTCTGGATTCAAACAAATATTCCTGGAACAATTTTATGAGGGAACAAATGACATGACTATGTCTGCTCTCATCAAAATTAAACAACGACATAATAAATTAATCGAACGTTTCATTGAACGATTCTGTCGTAAGGCACTCAAAATGCCTCTCGAAACTCCAGATGCTTTGACTATTGACACTTGTAAATCAAACATGTTGCCTATAATCAGCATGTGGACTGGATCGACAACGTTCCAGGATTGCCCTTCATTCATAGTGAATGCTAAAGTAGCAGAAGAAAGTACTGATAAGTTCAAACAATTAGGTATTCAGATGCCTAATCTTGATAGAGATAAACATGCTACATCAAATAGCAGTGGCCGTCAGAACAATCGTAAAGGTAAAGAGACTTTGGCTATCAATGTCAAAGGAAAAAAAACTCTAGCCGTCAATATAGGTCAATCAACACCTACTCTAACGGCACCACCACAGATAGTACCACATCCGAAAGAAGAATACTCCTTTGATGAAGATGATGTCATGAGCATCTTTGATTGCCTGATCAAGACCGATAAAATTTAGCTGCCGGATGCAAAACTGCCAGAGGAAGTAGGTAAAACTGACCATCCTAAATATTATGTTTACCACAGGTTTATCGAACATCTGACTCGAGCATGCTACGTGATTAAAGGCAAAATCCAGGAGATGGTCAATTCTGGAACAATTACTCTCCAACAAGATAAAAAGGCTATAACGGCTAATGTCGTCTCTCTACATTTTGGCAAATTTCCTGTTCAACTTGTGCAGGACGGTGTCGTTCCCATTCCAAGAACGACTTTAGAGATTGTTAATCTCCCACCTGCACGAACTGATGGTCTTGTTCCTCTGTCTACTGGTAAAGAGGAAATTATATGGATCCATCCTGATTTAGTGCCTGACTTTGAAGCACCTTTTTCATCCACAAACTCTAAGAAAGTCACCAAATACAAGTCATGTCACATGACTTCATTGGGTGAACACTATCTTCCACCTTTAACTACTACCTTCACCTCGGCGGCAGATTTTTCTTCTTCTTCCTCTTCTGAAATAATGCTGCCAAAGCTAGAAGCCAATTACCAACCAGTCTTCCATCTCTATAGTCAGCAATCCTGCGAACTCATGACGAAGATGGGATATGATCTACAAAAAACTCCCGGCCTGAATCATGGAAAAGGATCATGTACCTCTTTCTCTATGCCTTTCACACAACCAATCTTGTCTCGATTTGGGTTTCTGGACAGACTCTTCATCTTGCCAAAGAAAGCCTTTCAAAAGCATGATCCGAACAAAGAGTTGTAATATGGTATCCTTCGAACCTGTATCCGAAGAAGAAGCCTTAACTGGTACCAGGTCTGGGAGACTTTACCTGAGAGACTATTTAAAAGGTCAAGAGAGCCCTGCTCCAGTTCCGGAGGCTCTTCCAGCATCATCTTCTCTTGTTGTCAATATTCTATCGGCTTCATTGCCTCCAGTAAAACCAACTCCTCCCAAATCGACGGCGGCCGACAAGAGAAAACAGCCTGTCCACTTCAATAATTATTAAAGAAGACTCCAACTCTAGGACTCAAGAAGTCGTATAACTTTCATATACTGGCTCAGCTGGCTAATACCCTGACAAGGTTATCAAACTTTGAGCTACTGCATCTCTCGAAGAAAACTCGAGAAACATTGAGTGAAGCTTTGATGCATGCTGATTCTTGTCTAACACTCGTCAAGAAACCAGAGGAGGAGCCTGTAACCTGCTTTCATTGTCCTAGTGTGATGGAGCTGATGCCTAACATCCCCATTACACAAGATGATATGCGGTTGGAAGATAATTGTCATGACCGACTCCTCTACTTTGTGGGATATGTCGATACCATCAAAGTTGATCACATCTTGATCGACCCTGGGTCTGCACTCAGTATCATGCCAAAGACTCTACTGGATGCATTAAAGATTCATGGACATAATCTTTCCACAACTATCACAACAATCTTGGGATTTAATTCTAGAAGAAGTGAACCCCTAGGGAAGATTCGCCTGAAAGTTTAAATTGGCAATCTTCGTAAAAAGGTTACCTTCTATGTGGTCGATAATCATGGCTCCTATAATGCTTTGCTGGGAAGACCATTTCTACATGAGCATAACATTATACCATCCACTCTCCACCAATGCTTCAAATATATGGACGTCATTCGAGAAGTCCATAAGGATGTAGCTGATCTAAATCCTTTCAGGGGCATCGAAGCATATTGTACTGATTTTCGAATGTACAAGGAAGAGTTCATGAAGGTTGTACTGGCGATGGATAATGAAGAAGATCAGAGAGACACCTCAGATGATGTTCTCGTAATTTCAGTCAAAGGACGTACTACTCGTCAATCTTTTTCTCAGACATTGACTATCTATCTTTTCTCTCATAACAAATAGCCTCATGCTGGAAAGATGGGACAGAGGGAGCTCACCTCTTCTTAGCCTCTTGTTATCGACCTTCGTCGTCACAAGCCTCCTCCTTCTCCTCCTCTGGTTATCAACCTTACTAAGCCTTCTTCTAAGGCCAAGAACCTGTTGTAAATAATGATGTACAAATCAATAAAGTAGCATCTTCTTTACAGTATACTGATGTCTTTTATTATACTCGATGTTACTTAGAAATGCTAGATAACTTCGAACCACTTTTAATAGGAGTAGTTCAACCTCTCCAAGACGAAGTATTGGTCGAACCAGAGTAAGACTCCTTCTTCTTAGTTCCTTCCAGGAAGAAAGATGAATTTCTTATACTTTTTAGTAAAGGAACAGAGTAGAAGACCACGTCCGATAGTAAGAAAGAAAATGACGATAACGGAAGACTTCAATTACGTCGTTATAGTCAACAATCAAAAGATATCATTCAAAATATGGGCTACAATTTTAAAGCTGGTCTCAATGGTGATAGGGGAAGGCAAACTGCTATTCGTATCCCTCATCCAAAAGGAAAGCCACAGCAATATTATGGCATAATGAAGCGGGGATTAGGTTATACCTCGTCGATTCCGAACCCAGAAGCCTCTGAATCTGATAAAGAGGAGCGATCTAGCTCTTCTGATTCTGTTTTATGGAATTCTGATACCAGTATAGGTTACGTCCATCGGGTGATACTATCTTCTAATATGGTGTCTGCTGAATTCTTAAAAGACGATGAAGACTTTACTGAAGCTACTGAAGCAGATCCGTGGGCACAAAGGATGGACATTCAATATGAACTTCGCTTTGAGAAATGAGAACCCCATACTGAAGATCAATTAATTTAGATTGATATTGGAGACGAAGGCTCACCACGACCTATCTTTATCAGCAAGAGTCTTCCAGAAGCGGATAAATAAGAATTCATTCAGCTTATTCGAGAATACATTGACGTCTTCGCTTATAATTATAAGGATATTTGGGATTGGATCCTCATATTGCTACCTACAGGCTCAATATCTTGCCCAATGCAAAGCCAGTCAAACAACAACAACAGCGTCGATTCCGACCAGATATGATGATGCCACATAAACTGAAGTCAAGAAACTTATCTCTTGTGGTTTTGTCAGTAAAGAATAACATCCTGACTGGGTGGCCAATGTTGTCCCAGTTATGAAGAAAACGAAGAAGGTCAAAGTCTGCATTGACTTTAGAGATCTCAACGATTCTTGTCCTAAGGATGAGTTTCCTCTTTCGATCACTGATGCCATAATCGATAATACTTACGGATTTGAACGAATATCTTTTATGGATGGATTCTTAGGATACAATCAAATCAAGATACATCCAGAAGATGAAAAACATACATCTTTTTGTACTCCTCTCGGAGTCTACTATTATACTGTCATACCGTTGTTCTAAAAAATACTGGTGCAACTTATCGGCTGGCTATGAGTACTATCTTCTGTGATCATTGATGAAAGACAGTTGAATGTTATGTAGATGATATTATTGTCAAAAGGTGTCTGAAGGAAGACCACATCCAAGACTTGAGAACTATCTTCGATCTAATGCGCCAACATCAACTTAAGATAAATCCCACCAAGTCATTCCTGAGAGTCTCTAGTGGCAAATTTCTCAGATTCATTATTACCTCTAAAGGTATATACGTTGACCCTAAGAAAATCAAAGCCATTCAAGATATGCATCCTCCATGCAACCTAAAAGAGCTACGAGAATTCCAGGGACGGCTTGCGTACATCAGGAGAATTATCTTAAATCTCTCTGGACGTTGTAGATCGTTTACTCAACTCATGAAGAAAGGTGTATCTTTTATTTGGACTGAAGAATGTCAACAAGCTTTTGAAGACATAAAGCGGTACTTGATGAACCCTCCAGTTCTAGTGCCTCCAGTCTCAAGAATACCCTTCCTGATGTATATTTGAGCAATGGATCATTCATTGGGTGCCTTACTAGCTCAGAAGAACAAAGAAGGTCATGAGCAAGCTATCTATTATCTCAGCCGTACAATGATCGGGGCTGAACATCGATACAGCCCAGTAGAAAAAGTGTGTCTAGCTTTGATGTTTGCTATTCAAAAAACCAGACATTATATCACAGGCCAAACTATTCATGTTATCTCCAGAGTTAACCCTCTCCGAGTTTTGATGAAAAAACCTAGTACACTCAATTCCAGACTTGTTACATGGGCCATATTGTTAGCACAATATGACATAGTCTATGTCCCACAAAAGTCTGTTAAGGGTCAAGCCTTAGTTGACTTCTTCGTAGCTCATCCAATTCCAGAGACGTCTAAACTCTATGACGAGATTCCGGATGAAAATTTGAAATCCAACATGATTTTAGAAGAAATTCTTGCCTGGCATCTATTCTTTAACGATGCATCCAGAATAGGACCAAAAGGTGCCATTTTTGCTGGAGTTGGAATCGTCCTCGTATCGCCAGAAGGATTAGCTATTCAGAGAGCTTATTCTTTAGATGAGTCGTGTTCCAATAACATGGCTGAATACAACGCTTTGCTCATTGGTCTCCAATTGGCTTAAGTAATTGGATATTGAATATCTTAAAGTATATGAAGATTCTAAACTGATCGTCAATCTGATCAGAGGCACGTATGAGGTTTGACACTAGGATCTCGTCCCATATCATGAAGCGACAGTTAGGCTGGCTATATCGTTCAAAGGCTTCTTTATTGAACATGTACGTCGGACATGTAATATGGAGGCTGATGTATTAGCTAATCTGGCAGCCGTATAAACAATCCCAGTGAAAAGGCAACAAATGATTGTCATCACTAACAGAGAGTTCTTTTGCATCGAGAATAACTCAAATATTGAGTTCAGCTAGTCAACTGAAATCAATGTCATTAGTGAAGACTAGAGAGCTCCTTTCATTGACTTTGTGGTACATAACATTTTACCTGAAGATTCTAAGGAAGCTACAACAATCCGTAGGCGATCACTCTGGTTTTATTACAATCACACTTCTAAGACCCTCTATCGACGAATATTTGATGGTATACTCTTACGTTGTCTTGCGGTAGTTGAAGTAAAATAAATACTAGATGAAGCTCACGATGGTGTATGTGGTGCACATCAGCCCGGTCCTAAGTTACAGGATCGTATTCGACGTATGGGCTACTACTGGCCCACTATGGTATCAGATGCCATTGAATATGCAAGGAAATTTCGAGCCTATCAAATCCATGCAAACTTCATCCATCAACCGTCGGAGTTCCTTCACCCGACTACCACATCATGGCCCTTTGAAGCTTAGGGCATGGAAGTCATTGGTCCTATCAATCTACCGTTATCTAGAGGACATCGGTTTATACTAGCTATAACCGATTACTTCTCGAAATGGGCGAAAGCCATACCTTTATCTGAAGTCAAGACTAGTAGCATCATCAATTTCATCAAACACCATGTGATATACAGATTCGGCATTCCTTGATGAATCATTCATGATAATGGACCACAATTCATCAGTCAAAAGTTTACTCATTTTTGTAATGATAACAGAATCAACAATGTTGCTTCTACGGCCTATAATCCTATAGCTAACGGTCTGGCTGAAGCATTCAACAAAACTATCATCAAGCTTCTCAAGAAATTCGTTTCTACCAATAAGAGAAACTTGAGTGAAAAGCTTGGAGAATGTCTATGGGCTTATCGTACTATTATACGCACTCCAACCGGGTGCACACCTTTCTTCTTGGAATATGGATGCGAAGTTGTCCTACCATTGAATATTTAAATCCCCTCCTTAAGGATTGCAATTGCCAATGTACTTACAACAGAAAATAATGATCATCTTCGACTTCCGGAGCTTGAAGCGCTTGATGAAAAGTGCTATTAGCTCAACAGAATATTGAGTTATATCAAGCCCGTATCTCAAAAACTTTCAACCGTAAAGTTAAAGTACGAGCATTCCAAAAAGGCGAATTAGTCCTTACTGTCAGACGTCCTATGACTATGACACATATAAGTAAGGGCAAATTCGAAGTAAAATGGGAAGGTCCCTATGTTGTACGCAAGGTTTTCTCAAACGGAGCTTATCAACTGACCGAGATGGATGGCCGAGTTGCTATGATGCCGATCAATGGTAAATTCTTAAAAAAGTACTATGTTTGAAGAAAATGTAAGATATTCTTTGAATGTTGTACATACTCAAAAAAATATTGACTTATTGTCTTTTATTCACTCTTCTGATAAACTCTTAAAATCCCCAGCAGAGTATATCCACATCATATCACTTGAATAAACCCAATCTTTTGGAACCCAGTCGTTTTAAAAGATATCTTATTTTTGAATCCTAGCTGATTCGAAGATAATTAATGAAAACATGAATTCACGTCCACATTACCTATAAATTCTATTATCTACATCAGCGACTTATTACTCCACATTACCTCTGATAAAGTCGTCTTTTGAAATGACAATATTCTAATAATTGTATTCTGTCACATCCACATTACCTTTGAACAGATATAATTAGTATTGTTATTTTCTTTAAGGAGATATGTCATGTCCGGTACCTCTGAATATATATTCCTATTCTTATCTATTACTTATATCTACTAGAGATATATAATAAGTAATGGAACCACAAAAAGAGCATTAATTTTTATTTCAATGATATTCAAAATGTCAAAAAGTACATCATGTGAAGGACAAAAAGTCAAGAACTTCTATATATTACTTCACTGAGGAGGCTGAGTATTGAGATCAACGATCAGTCTCTTTAAATTCTCGGCTCTCTCTACTCTGGAGTCAAGTACCCTTTGCCAAGCAAGAGCTCTCCCAGACTCTGGATCAAAAGGTTGAAGTGAATCAGCTCGGCGTTCCAGTTCTGCACCTTCTGTTTGGATAAGTGCATCACGTTGCCTCCTCAAGTCATCTAATTGGCTCGCAGCAATTTGATACATTTCCAATACCTCCTCTTTACGTCGTCGAGCTACTTTGACTGCTTCTTAGAGCCCAGCCATTTCAATTTCTAGATCCCGAAGGCGAACTTGATATTCAGCAGCTTCTTTCTCATTCTTTGCAGCTTCAGTCTTATAGCGCTCAACAGAAGAAGTTGTCTAGAGAATGCGAGATTCCAACTCTGCAGAGCGCTGTGAGAAAGCTACTTCAGAAGCTTCGAAATCTGCTTTTCCTCTTGCAGCCTCGTGAGCCATCACCTCGCATTTAGCATCTACGAGTTTCTGGATGTTTCCTCTTGTTAGATCTTTATAAGACTTGATCGATTCTTCAAGCTCATTCAAAATATGATATAAATAGTTGACTCTAGCCAGATCACCAATCTTGTGGATGGCTCCAATGATAAATGAGGAAGGGCCCCTTACTGACTCATAAGGTTGGTCCTTTTCCATGACCGTTTGAATTAGAAGCTTCAGAGAAGTGATGAAAGCATTAGTATAAGCTTCGACGACAGCTCTGTTCATCACTGAGATACCCGGAGTAGCCACTTCTGTTTGAATTCTTATTTCTGCAGTAGCTGGAGGAATTACAGATTGTAGACTAGAAGATTCGAGTACTGGCATTATAGAAGAACTTCCCTCTCCAGTTTGGGTCCCCATATCTAGGGGAGCCATGGTCGAACTAAAACTGAATGTAGTCGACGCAACTGTTGTAAGCATCCCTACAGGACCCACTGTAATCAAGATATACAGTCATTACACATTATTACAGGAATTAGGGTAAATAAAAGTAAAAAATTTATCTAATCCTGGCAATACATATGGGGTCTCACGTGGCATGTCCAGATCAGAGCGGAGCCTAGCCACGGTAGTTTCAGACACGATGGCCTGACTACTTCCAGCTTCGGAGCCGCCTGATAGGAAATGGCTACTTTCGACCCCTGATTCTACTTGTTAAGTTGCGGCAATCAATTCCGCATCCTTAACCTCAAAAGTTTGGTTGGTAAGGGGTTTGAGTCTCCATAGTATCAGTATTGGGATTTTCATTGATCCCAGCATCTTCAGGAGCCATGGTATGATTTTTATGATCATCAGAATTATCGTTGTTTTTAGGCTCATCAGTTCATGGACTCGAAAGCCCCTTTTCAATAACAGGGTGCTCCTCACCCTCAGCAGTAGTTTGGCCTTCTTCGATTAGTAACTCTTGATTCAATGGGAGTTCCACTGAAGCTTGGTCTCCTTCGACGACGCTTATGGAATCATCTTCAAATGCATCGCCTTAGTCACAGCCTTCGAGAGCCACTTTCATTTCTCGATCCTCTTAAGAATGAATAGGATTTTGGGCTACGGTAGGAACAGTGACATCAGGATTAGATTCTGGAAAAGGCAACTCCTTCTTAGGAAGTGTAGTCTTTGGGACTCTTGGAGTTGGAGATGACATCATAATTCTTGCGACAGCTAGCACAGTCACGGGAATAGTCATTTTTGTGATTATGGTCCCTGAAATCCCTTCCGTAATGATCGGAGCCGGAACGCTAACCTCTGCAGATGAAAAAGAACAATGTCAATATGTTATTCAATCATGATCACACTAAAAGAGTATTAAAAATTACCTTGTAGAGGTGTCACATCTTGTGAAGGTAACGTTTCTTGACGGTCTTTTGGAGTCACCATTAATCTCTTTTTGGCCTTGCGCACAAGAGGTGTATCAGGTTCTTTCTCAACCTCATCGAGGTCACCTTGTATATTAGGTTCTCTAGTAACCTCTTCTTGGGCAACTTGGCTGCTTCTAGGAACTGAAGAAGGAGTTACCTCTCCTCCTCCAGAGGATGCTTCAGTCTGCATATGTTTTGTCTGGGACCGCATGGTCCTGGTGGTGGGCTGCTCTGTAATGACCAATGTGGTCTTCTTTTCTTTTCTACAGACTTAGGAGAAGAAGGAAGATCACCAGGATGTGAAGGAGCTGATGATTCTCCAGTTTTTCTTTTCCTCCCAAGTCCCTTTGCTAGGGACTTCTCCTTCCGTATCTCCAGTGATACATCTAGTGGATCGTTGACTTCGTCACAGAAGCCTACGAGAGAGGTTTCCAGAGGTTCGTCAATGGGTTTATGATTCTCTTCATCTCTGAAGGATTGTGCAGTGTGAACTCCAGCTCTTGAACATCTATCACTGGCAAAACTGTCAGCCAGATGGAAGCTTTCGATAAAGGTGTTGGCTGATGTATAAAAATTCACGTATGTATATAACAGTTGAGAATGTGGCCGTAATACCTCTTGTATTGTAGTATCTCTAAGCCCTAGCACCATCTATTATGTAACCCTTAGCTTGTAAATAGGTTGTGGCATTACCTACATGCAGTTGATCATAGCCGAAATGTCGAGCAAATCGGCTTGGTAAGTACGGTTCTAGAAATCACTCGCCCTCAAACCGGTAGACTAAATGTGATGGTTGGATTATCTTCAACCATGTGAACTCAGTCGAGGATAGACGGAGAGATGCTGCTTCTAGATCCATGAGTTATGGAGGGAGATTCTTATATCCTGGAGGAGGAGGAACGCATCGAAATCTCCATCCAGACCCTCGGTTCAAAGCTCTTCGGCATTCTGACAGCGCATTTATATTCCATCTAGCATTAGAATAACGCCTGATAAAATCACCGCTGATTGCACCCATATCGTGGTCCATCAAGTCAGGGTAGTGCAACAACAACCACCCAAATAGATATGTGTATGGCATTTCGGTACGAGGGAAGTCGTCCCGAGAATTCTTAGCGTACACCATGGTGTTAACGAAAGAACGCAAGCCTGCGTTCAAGCGGCATGTCATCACTGAGAGAAGATCCATCTTGTAGCTGAACACTAGACGCACTGCGGTGAATAACACACCTCGATGGAATTGGTCGACGGCACAGGCTTAGGGTATCACAAACCGCCGTAGCCATAAAGAGAGACCGCCTGCTGGGCTTCTTGAGACACGGGTCTGTAACCCTGTCTAAGATAAATTTCGATTGGGACACCAGCAATGAATGGGTACCAATCTACATCCAGGATGTTATCATAATGCTTAGTTGTTTATATCAATTTTTCTATATCGCTGCGGCTGAGCGGTTTGAATAAACAAAGATCACAAGCTTGACTCTCGACGACCTTCTCTTCATGTGCATGCCCTAGAAACAAGTATGGAAGTCATTTGGTGGTGTATCAAGTCCCTTTGGAAGGACTCTTGTAGTAAAGGGAACATATCATATATTATCATAACAACTCTTCAAACACAGCCACTATCTGAGGGTTCTCTACTGATAGAGTATCCAGTTCCTCGTTTGTCGGCACATATTCTTCATATAGGTTTTCACCCATTGGCAAATGTGAAAGATACTTCATTTTATGAAGTACGAAGCCAATTTCTCCGTAAGGCATCATGAAGGTACTAGTCCTCTTATTATATCTTTCAACTAAAGCCAAAAACATGTGAGCATTCAGGTGAAAGCCGTGAGCAGTGGTCCAGATCGGATCATAGAGCTCTAATTCGAGGAGTTTATCCTTAAAATGATCCAAAACCCAAACAACTACACTGTTACAGTATTTCATGTCAGGGTTCACTAAGCTTGTTAAGCGCATGGTTTGGTCTGGGTATCTTCCTTCAGCCTTCGCAAACATGTTCAGGAAAATAGGTACCCTGACAGGAAGCAGCATTGATGAATCTCTATGAGGTATATAGATTGGTCTTAAACCTCTCAGATAGGAACTATATCTCTCCGAAGTGTTGTAGAACAAATCCTTGTTCCGCGGACCCAATCTGTAGCATTCTTCCCAACTCTGGCATATTGAATCGGGGTTAAATCCCATGCCATACATCGGGGATAACTAGAAAATACATATCGAGACAGAGACAAGTATCTCAACATTTCTGTGAGGTATATGATTCTGTCCCCACATTGATAAAATCTGTCTTTTCTCATCGCTTTGGGCTTGGACATTTTCTTGATCGCCTCTCCAAACAAGAAAGCTGGCTTCTTATGAACGACATTGTCCAGACTTTCTAAAGGTTCACCGTTCATCAAGCATAATAAGGTGGGGTTCTCTTGAGCTGTAAGCATAGCTCTTCAGGACTCAGGAAAATCATTTTGAGGATACTGTACGTGGGATAAGTCTTCTCGATATTCTGACACGTTGAAGGCTAAAGCATATCTTTCAACATTAGGCACTTCTCTGAGATCAACTACAAGAAGAAGAAAGTAAAAGATCAATTATAAAGTCTATACAATAGTATCTAAATTTTAAATAGGGTGCACGAAGTCACAGGTTACGCGAGCATCTAAAAAAATATAATTTAGGTTGTGCATAATTCTATGTTGCGCAAGCCAACAGAGTGCGCCTGGTGCTAGCTCAAGATTAATATGAACTCAAGTTCTACATTGTGCAAGTGATCAAGTTGCACCTGGTGTAAACTTGAAATGCGCATGTTTGAAGGGTGCATTCGTACAAGTCAGAAGGCACAAATTCGAAACATGCACAACACAGGTCGTAAAAAAAAACAGTATATTTTTGACGCAGCCAACACTCTAAAAAGGGAAGCGCGGGTAAATAGAATGCATGCCTACACTCTAAAAAGAGGAGACGCACATTACAGAGTGCGCAAATCAATGAAAACTCTAAAAAGAGATGATTGACTCTGGCATAGTGGATTCATTTGTTCACTGGCGCCTAAGTGATGGTAGATTTGTTCTATGGAGATCACCTTCTAGAGGTGGGTTGGCTTGTTCAGCTCTCGGTGATGGAGGCTGTAAAAGCATGGAAAAGAACAGGAAAATCCATACGGCTCAAAACAGAGGAAGTCTCATGCGGTTTAAAGAATCTCTCAGAAGCTTCATGCGGCTCAAGAGTTTTGCGCGGCTCAAATGTCGCCAACATAGCCATGCGGCTCGAGTAAAAGCCACGTGGCCTTATGCGGCTCGCCTCTACAGTTGGCCATTAAGCAGCGGCTTCATTTAATGCTCTGACACAACAAGGCAGCTCTAACATAAAGGTGAAATGACAGCTCTGACATAAAGCTGCAATGATGACTCTGACATAAAGGCGTGCTCCTAGGAAAACAAAAAAAAAATTTATAGCTGGCACGATCCATCAAATCCCAAAGTCTTCCATACGGCTTTGACACGTGGCCAGGCGCATGCGGTTCAGGTGGAGGCCACCCCCATGTGGCTGCTACTCTCATGCGGCTCGGATCATGGGGGTCATCTTCATGCGGCTCAAATCCTGAGAAGCCCCCCATGCAGCCGCTACTCTCATGCGGCTCAGATCATGGGGACCATCTCCATGCGGTTCAAATGCTGAGAGGCCACGCCCATGCAGTCTTGACACGTGGCTAGCCTTATGCGGTTCGGTTGGAAACCACCCTCATACGGCTCAGATTTTGGAGGCTACACCTATGCGGCTGCCACCTTTATGCGGTTCAAATCCTGAGAAGCCTCCCTCATGCGGCTCTGTCAAGACACCCTGTCCCTGTGGCTCGCGGTTAGGACACGTGGCAGAAGATCAGTTTCCCCCGTGTCCCTACGGCTCGCAGCATAATGATGGTTGGACACGTGGCACCAAATCAATCAAGATTTATCCACTCAGATTTGTTACTATCAACAAATCCCAACAACCAGATTTAGTGCAATAATCATAATTACCCGGATCAAATCAGATTTATTGCAATCAAGCAGATTGAACATGTGGCAGAAGATCCGAGCTTGTCATAACAAATCACGAAGATTCGTGGCAATCAATATTAATTGCCCATACGAATTTGGCACAATCAATATTAACTGCCAGATTTGTTGCAATCAAGTTTAACGGACCAGATTATGCCAACAAAACAGGATCAAGGAAAATGGTAATTAATCTCCAAATTGCCGACTTTTCAAGGGGCAATCATTTAAACCCTAATGATCACACCCCACTCCTATAAATTACAAGGTGCCATTCCTTTGCAAACCCCCGGCTGGACACACAGAGAAACAAAGGCACGCACAGAAGAGTATCCCCACACATTCCGAGAGCATTTTTTATCAGAGCCAAGACTACGTCTGATCGTCCAAGGAGTAAGGCAGAGCTGCCGTCGCTTTTTCGATCCTCTACCGTCACCCCCAGAATCAAAAATAAACAATCGTACTTAGATTGCTGTACCTAGGTTTTCATTCCTAGGCTTTCTTTGTATGAGCGAGTTTGTATTGTGAGTCTAAGTTCAGTCCTCCTATAAAATTGTTCTGCACTTTTACAATCAATGGTAAACACGATGGCGACTCTGCTGGGGACTAACTTCTCCACGGCTGAGGAGTTGGTGAGGCAATCAAACGCAGCCAAACTTGGCTCCACTCAATAAATGCTGGTCGCCCGGTTCGACCAGCAGGCGTTTGAAGAAATGCTCTTCGACGGAGGCGCTGGCCCGGTCCAACGGCGAGCCCGCACAAGGAAGGCCCGCAGGGAGTGGAGGGCCAAATCATTCGCTCCTTCCCAAGCTCTCGAAGAAGTACTCTCTGTTGCACAAGATGGCAGGGAAGACTCTCATGCGGCCCCACTACATGCCACAGAAGACTCTGCCGTCCCCAAGTCCGGCAGAGGAAAACACTACGATGCTGGACTTGCAGGGGCAAAGAGGAACTCTGTGCGATCCAAGAAGAAGCCGCATAAAGACTCCAGCCACATAAAAACTCATGCGGCCACAGAAGCCAGCTGCATGCAGGAGGCTCATGCGACTACGACTGACAGCCGTATGCAGACTGCTTTTATGGCTACCGCTCCTAGACGCATACAGAAGGGTTATGCGGCCACACATACCAACCGCATGCAGACAGCCTGTACGGCCACCAAACCTAGCCGCATACAGAAGGGTCATACGGCCACATATACCAGCCGCATGCAGACAGCCTGTACGACCACCAAACCCAGCCGCATACCATCTGCTCCATGCGGCTCACGGTCAGTCTTCGACCGCCTCTCAGGCGATCCTGACCCCAGATGCTCCCATATGCCAATCTTTGTGGACTCTTCCTACAATGCACTCTCAGGTAGTAGAAGGAAGAAGTCTCGGACAGCACGGGCTCGTCGAGCTCAGACAGCTGTCCTAACTTTTGACTATCAGGGCGTCCATCTAACTATTACACGGCCCCTGATGGAAAGTTATATAAAACTATCCGTGTCCAGCCCCCGGCGGCCAACGAACGGGATAGTTATCAAGAGTCTCCCAACAATGATCAGGGGTAAGCCACCAACAATGATCAGGAGTCTCCTAACAATCAGGCTGCATAGAGCTAGCCAGCAATAAATAGAGGAGCTCAATCCTTCTGTCAAGCCGATTACGATTCATCTTTCCAGAATGAATCAGCAGTCGTGCGCTAAGCTGGGGACTGCTAGCCAGCCAACAACTCCTCGCCCAGTACCGAGCACCAAATTGGGGGTAGCTAGTACTCCAATGACTCCACGTTCTGCTCCATCCATGGAGTCCCTGATGATTAAGCTGCCTAAGTCATCCTTTCAGTCTTCCTTTACACAGGGGGTAGCTGAAGAAGAGTCAGAACTGGCCAAGTATGTGGCTGCTCACACCATTGTTCCATCTGCAGATGATGTAATCCCACTAGAAAAGATACCTTACTTCATCAATAAAGGGTTATCTTTGAACTACCTAGAGCTTAATAATCTTTGTACAATGTATGCTATGGAACACGGTATAGGCACCCACCTGCACATACAGGTGAAAAATGTATACACCGTAAACCAACTTACTCCAGTGGAAGACGCTTACCTCATAATCGAGGGAGAGGATCATCCATTCATCTTCGGCAGGAAGAATGATCCACAGCCCTTCAGGATAGAAGAAGTTGATCTCGAACCCGACACCGGGAGACTGCCACTTTATCTGTATAGTTCCCGATCCAAGTACCTCATGCAAAAACAGGGGTATGATCTGGAAACTACCCCAGGCTTGAACTACGACACTAGACGATGATTACCCTTACAATTACCTGAACCAACTGGGAAACTACGAGATTACTACAACAAGACCAGATGTGGGCTAGGTTATGTTACACCTACGATGACCTCTGAAAGCTCGGATGAAGAATGCGACTGGCATTCACACTCAACCGGATCACCAACTTCTGATTCGGATGTCAGCATCGGGGAAGTATTAAGACAAGTCTTGTCCGTCAATATGGCATTTGCCGACGCCTACGAATAATATGAAGACATTCCTGAACTTCTTGAGCTGGAGCTGTGGGCACAACAGCTAGATGCACAATGGAAGAAACGGTTCGAATAAAGAGAGCCTCCCACCGAAGATGAGGTTGTACAAGTCAATCTTGGTGATGAGTCTTCTCCAAAGCCCATCTTCGTCAGCAAAAGTCTGACAGACGAAGAGCGAGAATCGCTACTACAACTCGTCAGAGAATACATCGACGTGTTCGCCTGGAGCTACGAAGACATGCCAGGACTGAACCTCGAGGTTGTACTTCACAAACTCAATATCCGTCCGGACGCAAATCCGGTCAAGCACCAATAATGATGGTTCCGCCCCGACATCATGAATGCCATTGAAGCTGAGGTCAACAAACTGATAGCTAGCGACTTCATCTGCGAGGAACAACATCCAGACTGGGTTGCCAACATAGTACCAGTCCTCAAGAAGAATGGAAAGATTCGAATCTATATCGACTTTCGTAATCTGAATGGGGCGTGTCCTAAGGATGAGTTCCTCCTCCCTATCACCAACATCATGATTGAAAACACCTGCGACTTTGAGTGTATGTCATTCATGGATGGTTTCTCGGAGGACAACTAAATCAAGATGTTCTCTGATGACGAAAAGCACACATCATTCCGCACACCAATTGGCACATACTGCTACACAGTCATGCCTTTCGGTCTAATGAATGCTGGCGCCACCTATCAAAGAGCTATGAGCATCATCTTTAGAGACCACTTGCGCAAGACAGTGGAATGCTACGTCGACGACATCGCCGTCAAGAGCTGCTCTAAAGAAGATCATCTGCATGATCTGAGGACGGTGTTCGACCTGATGCGAACGCACAATTTGAAAATGAATCCTACGAAATCCTTCTTGGGCGTATCTAGCGGGAAGTTCTTGGGTTTTATCATTACTGCCCAGGGAATTCACATAGACCCTGAGAAGACGAAGACAATCATAGAGATGGGTCCCCCGAGAAATCTTTGCGAACTCAGAGGCCTTCAAGGGAGGCTGGCCTACATCAGGAGGTTTATCTCTAACCTCTTCGAACGATGTCAACCATTCACCCACCTCATGAAGAAAGGTGTTTCATTTGTATGGGATGAAGAATGCCAACGCGCCTTCGACAGCATCAAAGAATACCTGTCGAACCCTCCAGTCCTGATAGCCCCGGTTGCTGTAAAACTATTCCTGCTCAATGTGCGAGCAATGGAGCATTCTCTTGGTGCTTTACTAGCGCAAAACAATGATGCGAGCCATAAGCAGGCTATATATTACCTCTGCCGAATGATGATGGGGCCGGAACATCGATACACTGCCGTAGAGAAGGAGTGCCTTGCTCTGGTATTTGCCATTCAGAAGACGCGATACTACGTCACGGGACAAACCATCCATGTTGTATCAAGAGTTAACCCCCTCAGGGTCCTCATGACCAAGCCAGGCGCACTCAGCTCTCGCCTTGCTACCTGGGCGATATTATTGTCTTCCAACCACATGATCTTCGTCCCACAGAAGGCCATTAAAGGTCAAGCTTTGGCAGACTTTTTAGCAGCTCATCCAGGTTCAGAGTCAACCAGAATAGACGAAGAGATTCCAAATGAGGTCGCCGATTCAAATGTGGCCTCCCATGAAACCGTATAGCGAATGTTCTTCGACGGCACTTCTAGAACTGGGCCCAAGGGCAACATCGTTGTTGGAGTCGGAGTGGTGTTGATTTCTCCCTCCTGGCTGGTGATCAATCGAGCTTATTCCCTCACGGAGCCCTGCTCAAACAATGTGCCTGAGTACAATGCTTTGGTCATTGGCCTCCGACTTGCGAAGTATCTGGGGGTAGAGTACCTTGAAGCATACGGCGATTCGCAGCTAATCGTTAACCAGATCTGGGGCTCATACGAAGTGCGTCATGAAGACATGATCCCCTATCACCAAATAGCGATTGACATCATCT
Organism: Iris pallida; assembly: GCA_029216955.1. NCBI lineage: Eukaryota > Viridiplantae > Streptophyta > Magnoliopsida > Asparagales > Iridaceae > Iris > Iris pallida. The sequence continues at coordinate 12,359,528 of JANAVB010003600.1, forward strand.
CTTCCTTGGAGGGGTTCTTTATATAACATGTTTCCAGGCTCCAGAACATTGAAGTCGATGCCCTAGCAGGCCTTGCTGCTTCTTTAGCAGTTCCGAATCATGCTCACCACTTGGTTGACATAATAGGCTGTGAATTGGTCTGTCCCAAGGACAATGTTCAATGTGTTGAGAGTTACTCCGCTCTGACTGTCGACGAAGCACCAGACTGGAGATAACCATTCATTGACTTTGTTGTCTACGACATCTTGCCAAAAAATCTGAAGGAAGCTACTTCTATCAGAAGGCGTTCCTTCAGATTCTTCCATGATACGGAGACGAAAATGCTATATCGACGATCATACGATGGATTACTGCTTCAATGTCTGTCAAATACAGAAGCCAAAGAAGCCATGCGTGAAGCTCATGATGGCATCTGTGGGGCCCATCAGCCTGGCCCGAAACTACAGGATCGCCTTCGCCGAATGGGCTATTACTGGCCCACGATGGTTGCCGATGCGATAGACTATGCAAAAAAGTGCAAAGCTTGCCAAGTCCATACAGATTTCATCCACCAGCCATCCGAGTTTCTACATCCGACGGTGGCATCCTTGCTATTCAAAACATGGGGAATGGACATCATTGGTCATATCACTCCGCCTTCGTTCCGAGGACACCGCTTCATACTCGTAATCACAGATTACTTCTCCAAATGGGCGGAGGCTATTCTGCTGGCAGAGGTCAAGACTTCAAACGTGATCAGCTTCCTCAAGCATCACATCATCTATCACTTTGGACTTCCCTAAAGGATCATCCACTATAATGGTTCGCAGTTCGCAAGCCACGCCTTCTATCGGTTTTGCGACAAACACCGAATCCAGAATATTGCTTCAATACCATATAACCCGGTGGCTAATGGTCTGGCTGAAGCGTTCAACAAAACAATCATCAAGCTTCTCAAGAAGTTTGTTTCATCAAACAAACGCGAATGGAATAAAAAGCTTGGCGAATGCTTATGGGCATACCGTACTACAGTACGGACTGCCACCGGGAACACACCATTCTCTCTGGTATATAGAAGTGAGGTAATTCTCCCCCTGGAGACTCAAATCCCCTCACTCCGCGTCGCCCTCATCTATAGATTGACGACAGATGATAATCACCATCGCCGGCTACAAGAGTTGGAGGCCCTGGATGAGAAATGCCTGTTAGCTCAACAACGAATCGAGCTGTACCAAGCACGTATCTCTGGGGCTTTTAACAAGAAGGTTAAAATTAGAACCTTCAAAGTTGGCAATCTCGTTCTGGTAGTTCGGAGGCCGATGGTTATGACTTACAAAACTGTCGGCATATTCCAGCCCGTTCATCATCGATGCTGTATTCTCCAATGGATCTTGCCGCCTCGCAAAACAAAACGAAGACTTGCTCATGTTGTCCACCAACGGCAAGTTCCTGAAGAAGTATTACGTCTGAAACGACATCCTCCAAATTCCCGGAATGACGAGTTATGTACCCTCTGGTACCGCTGAACTCACATTCCGACTCAAAATTTCCCAGAATGACGAGTTACGTACCCTCTAGTATCGCTGAACTTACATTCTGATCCCAAATCTCCCAGATTGTCGAGTTATATACCCGTAGGTACCGCTGAACTTACACTATGGTCACTACAGATGAATCTATATCGCGTGTTTTAGGTAGTAAGTCAGATATGATTATACCTCTGAACTTTCTTCCTAAAAGAGCTCCCTCGTTATGATCCAATACCCGCACTTTCAGTGCACAAAAAGGGTAACAGATCCACAAATTCTCCGAAACAACCACGTCGACGTTACCTCTGAGTTATTTTTCTTCCATCAAAAACAAACTGCCCCTCACATAGAACTTCCACGTCCTTATTACCTCTGAGTTGTTCTATGTACCCTTCATGGAGCCTACTCCTGCCATGTCCTTATTACCTCTGAGTGGGAAGGCTCCATCGAAGAAACCCTCATATTTACCATGTCGTCATTACCTCTGAGTAAGTATGTTGGTTTTTCTCTCGACTTATTATCCGTATCCAAGACCGGAGTACGCCAAGGATAATAGGCCCACAAATGTCCTCTGATGACCACAAATGTTGTACTAAGTTTCCTAGTACATGCCCCTCATTTCTCATCATGCCCCGTGGGCCCAGCTGCTCCATGGCATTCTTTTTCCCGATACCAGGAACGTCCATAGCCACCTTACTATAGAATTGTTCCAAGTATCCCCATCAACTTGTTATCCATACCTAAAACCCAGGGTATACCCAGGGTAACAAGTCCATAAAATGTCTCCTATTAGGGCAACTACTGTAAGCAAAGAATAGAGCGAATGTATTTTGTTCATTCAAAATCAGTTACATTCACATGACTACATCTCATGAGTAAGCCAGAAAAGTTCTCTATCATTTCATTCAGACAAGAAAAAAAAGATTACATTGATGTCCAAAAGAAGCAAAACACAAACGACAGCTAAAGACAGACAAGAAATATCAAGACAAAAACGGGCATTTATGGGAGCCCACGAATCCTAGTTGTGGGGCCGCATATACCATTCCCTCAACCATTTTTCATATGAAGGATCTATTTGAGTAAGACCCTCGTCCGAAAAAGGAGGGTCAGAACTTCCAATACTTACCACCTTCAGACTGGGGCTCCTCCTTTACAGCAACTTCAATATTGGGAGTGTTTTCCACCCATATAGGCGCCAGCTCTTCTTTTTGTTCCTCCGTTTTTGGTATCACCTCCTCCTTAACGAGCGATGACTCTTGTTTGATGAAAGGAGGTAGCAGCTCTTCCTTCACAATGATCTCAGCCTTCGGCAGGGATGCTGCAAGAATCAAAGATAAAAGAAACAAATTTAGAAGATGGCCCGGGCATCATGCGGCCCAGTCCAGATGAGCTTATGCGATCCTGTGCGAGGGGTGGTTTCATGCGGTTCGATTCAGAGGGACTTATGCGGCTCTGTTTGATGGCTCATTATGCGGTTCAGTTTAGGAAATATTTATACGGCCACTAGACAACTCCCATGCGACTCGAACATAGGGTATACCCCCCATGCGGCTCGGACATGGGACGTACATGTGGCCCATACAATTTGAACAGTTCAATGAAGACGAAAAAGGCCCACGCATAAAATATACGATATAGCCATGATGGTGAAAGTTCTGAGTTGTGCAATTTCTGCCAAAACCTTACCAGCAATGGTGGGGTGAACGTCGGGATGAACTTCAGGCGTCGCAGTCGACGTAGAAGCCACTCCCTTACCCTTCGTCGCGGCCTTGGAAGTCTTGGGGGCCATCGAATAATCGAAGAAGAAGAAGAAGAGGAGGACGACAGTTAGGGCAAGAAGAGCTTAAATTGGAAAAGAGAGTAAAGAGTTTCTTTTTCCAAACGACTGTTATTTATAGGAGGACAAAGGGGGGGCACATGGACCGATGAACGCTTCGGGTCGTGTGCTGCAGGCAAAACCGACTTCTAGGATTTTGTCCCCTCTCATAAAGGAGATTCATCAAAGCAAAAAAATCTAAATATTTAATTAAACTGACTCTTGGGATTCTCCCAAAAGACGGTTCTAAATCAAAAAATGAATCAAGGGCAATTAATGACGCCTACGTGGCAGAAAAGACAGTGTGCGGCCAGAGCGGTCCATGCGGCCAGAGCGATCCATGCGGCTAGGAAGTTTATACGGCCAGGCAGTCCATGCGCCCAGGAAGGCCATGCGGCTAGGAAGTCCATGCGGCCAGGCAGTCCATGCGGCCAGGAAGGCCATGCGGCTAAGAAGTCCATGCGGCCAGAACATCCTATGCGGCCAGAAGAGCTTATGTGGGCATAGACATGCTTCTTATTCAAAGTATTTTAATTTTACAAATTGAAAACTTTGAAGGGGGTCTTGTAGAAGCATGGAAAAGAACAGGAAAATCCATGCGGCTCAAAACAGAGGGAGTCTCATACCGTTTAAAGAATCTCTTAGAAGATTCATGCGGCTCAAGAGTTTTATGCGGCTCAAAAGTCGCTAACATAGCCATACGGCTCGAGTAAAAGCCACGTGGCCTTATGCGGCTCGCCTCTACAGTTGGCCATTAAGCAGCGATCTCATTTAATGCTCTGACACAACAAGACAGCTCTGACATAAAGGTGAATTGACAGCTCTGACATAAAGCTGCAATGATGACTCTGACATAAAGGCGTGCTCCTAGGAAAACAAAGAAAATCTTTATAGCTGGCATGATCCATCAAATTCCAAAGTCTTCCATACGGCTTTGACACGTGGCCAGCCGCATGCGGTTCAGGTGGAGGCCACCCCCATGCGGTTGCTACTCTCATGCGGCTCGGATCATGGGGGTCATCTTCATGTGGCTCAAATCCTATGAAACCACCCCCATACGACGGCTACTCTCATGCGGCTCGGATCATGGTGACCATCTCCATGCGGCTCAAATGCTGAGAGGCCACGCCCATGCAGCCTTGACACGTGGCCAGCCTTATACGGTTCGGTTGGAAACTACCATCATACGGCTCAGATTTCGGAGGCCACACCTATGCGGCTGCCACCTTCATGCGGTTCGAATCCTGAGAAGCCATCCTCATGCGGCTCTGTCAAGACACCCTGTCCCTGTGGCTCACGGTTAGGACATATGGCAGAAGATCAGTTTCCCCCGTGTCCCTACGGCTCGCAGCATAATGATGTTTGGACACGTGGCACCAAATCGATCAAGATTTATCAACTCAGATTTGTTACTATCAACAAATCCCAACAACCAGATTTAGTACAATCATCATAATTACCCGGATCAAATCAGATTTATTGTAATCAAGCATATTGAACACGTGGCAAAAGATCCGAGCTTGTTATAACAAATCATGAAGATTCGTGGCAATCAACATTAATTGTCCATACAGATTTGGCGCAATCAACATTAACTGCCCAGATTTGTTGCAATCAAGATTAACGGACCAGATTAATTACCAACAAAACAGGATCAAGAAAAATGGTAATTAATCTCCAAACTGCCGATTTTTCAAGGGGCAATCATTGCAAACCCTAATGATCACACCCCACTCCTATAAATAGCAAGGTGCCATTCCCTTGCAAACCCCCGGCTGGACACACAGAGAGACAAAGGCACGCACAGAAGAGTATCTCCACACATTTCGAGAGCATTTCTTCATCAGAGCCAAGACTACGTCCGATCGTCTAAGAAGTAAGGCAGAGCTGCCGTCGCTTTTCTGAGCCTCTACCGTCACCTCCAGAATAAAAAATAAAGAATCGTACTTAGATTGTTGTACCTAGGTTTTTATTTCTAGGATTTCTTTGTAAGAATGAGTTTGTAATGTGAGTCTAAGTTCAGTCCTCCTATAAAATTGTTCTGCACTTTTACAATCAATGGCAAACAGAGGCGCATAGCGAGGCACCCTCGGTAGTGATGCATACGATGAAGGCCCAGCAATGGCCTTTCCCTTGTCGGTGGTGGGCTTCCTTGGTGCCATTGACGATCATCGGAGGAGCTTCGGGAGTTAGAAGGAAGAAGATGAAGGGTTTAAAGAAAATAACTTTCAGTAAAAAGCTAAAAATCCTCTTTGAATGGCTATTTATAGCCTAAAGGGTATTTCGAAACTGTTGCCCAACTTGCGCTCAAAAAGCAGAATTGGTTATACATTGACTGGCGCAACTCGTGTAAATTTTTTCTAATTCAAAGTATTTCAAATTTTGAAATCTTTGAAACTTTGAAGGGCGTCTTGTAGGAGCCTAAAAATTAATGGGTTCCCCTCTCAACAAAGCTCCAACATCAAGTGGCGCCAGATCACTAAGTTACGCTAGTCTCAGGTTGCACCTAAGCCATCTCAGGTTGTGCCTAAGCCAGGGTGTATGAGCTCCACGTGGCAAGCATCCTCGAGAAGATATAACGACTGCCATCATTATTGACAGCTCTAACAGCTCGTTAGTAGAAGAAAATCTATTCGAATCCCATGCAACGCAGCGCTCATGGAGATTTTGTCAGCATGTAATTAATGCTGACAGCTAGCTTGCGCAAGTTATCAAGAAGCATAAGGATCAATCATTATAGCATAGAAGACCCAGTTAAAGGTGTCAAACGTCAAGTTGTGCGGTCGCACCACCTAGAGTTTTGGTGCCACCTGATCAACTTATATTCAGAAGCAGGATGATGTGGCGCGCATGCCACTAATCTCAAAAAACGTATCCACTACACTGTCCACGACCACGCGCATCTCACTCAAACGATGCAACGCATCTCCAGCAGTTCAGTAACTGTTTGGGCAACTCGATTGAAGGCGCGCAACCTGAAGTGCGCACAACTCAGAAAACAGTTATTTCATAACTCTATAAATATAGTTTCAAATCAGTTCTAAAGCATCATTAATGATCATAATCTACTGACAAAGTACTGTTGCATTCTCCAGAGGCTTGTGTCTTCGATATCACATCGTCCAAGGGATAAAATGATCATCTTCTAATCAGATTCCTACAGTTGTACGTCTCCAAAAATTAATTGTACTCTTATACTATTTTCTTAGTTTGTAATCAAAATTTTTGCAAACAATTACGAGATACAAACTTAATAGTAATCCATATTATTAATAAATAATGATCATAGAGATTAGTGCAACCTAGTTCTAGATGGTATGTTTAAAATATAGCTTATATAAACTAGGGATTTCACGACTTAGAATGACCCAAGCTAGCTATCCAGTTAGGAAACTAGTAGTCATATTTATATTTAGTAAATAATATGTATTTGTTTGTGACTTGGAGTTGATAGATATTACGTGGATATGATTCATTAGTTCATGGATAGTCCGGGTAGACTTTGGTACTGCAGTCTCAGCACAGATTGGACAAAACTCCAGGCAAGTATACCTTGCTTACTTGTACAGTTTATTTCATGCATTTTTATACTATTATTTCAATCCAGCCATATTTCATTACTTGCTTCATGATACTGCTATTTCTTTATTTTACATGTACGATTCCTATTTGTTCTCTATGTGTCACTCTTTATTTCTTATGAATATCGTGACGGTATTTGCTAGTTCTTAGTTTTTGTTCCATTGAGTTGACTTGACATGAAGACAAGATCGCTTGCTAGTCATTGACCCATGTTATCTCTAGATCGGGAGCATCCTATGGCGTTATGGTATAGAGACTCATTATCGACATGTTACTCCACCTCTAGATCGGGAGCGTCCTATGACATTACGGTATAGAGACTCCTTATAGGCTTGTTATTCCATCTCTAGGACTGGAAGCATCCCATTGCGTTACGGTGTTAGATACTTGTTATTGACCTGTTATCTCCTGTCTCTAGGATCGGGAGTGTCCCATGGCATTACGGTAGTAGAGACTTATCTTTTGTCTCGAAATCGGGAGTGTCCCATGGCGTTACGGTATTGAGATGTCATTGTTGATTTGTTTTATGATGTACTTTCCTCTCTTTCTATGCATGTTATTTACTATTACATTTGGCTTGTGTATTATGTATCTTGCTACGTCCCTCTGAGGACCTGGTGATCTCTCCCAGTTATTACTGGTTTTTCTTCTAGGTATTTGTTGAGACTGCTAGAATAGAAGGATAGATTTGTGGGCGATGTTATCTCCCGTATTCAGGTATCGTTAGAGATATGTTTATCATTCTTTCGTCTTTATATTTCGTGATGACATCTTCAACTGTATAGCCTAGTTTTACGAGCTTACTTTTTTTTATGAGCTTGTTCAGATGATTGTATTAAGGTCTGGCCAACCTTACTACAAATTGGTCATTCTTGTATTTATATTCAAGTAGGATCAGTGTATTATTGTTTGATCAACATTAATGCCCTAGTTCCTACTTGAGATTATTATCTGTGGATTGAGATATAGATGACTTGTTATTTTATACCAAATGTAGACAGCTTATACGTATTCGAGCTGGGCTGGAGTCCACGTGATACGTGGCTGGCATGTACCGTATCCTGGTCCTATACATATTTTGGGACTGGGGCATTACGTCATGCATGTCTAATCCCCTCTACTGTACCCTATCCTCGAGGCCTCCATCCTCTGCCAATCTATTTATTTTTCCCATGTACCTCATCCTATCTATTTAACCTGAATATAAATCCCCTCATCTCTTGATCAAATGCACATAACACACACACACGAAGGAATGTACATTCCTCCCTGTTGTTTAGCCACTACCTCTTCTATCCTCTATTGATAAACCCACATATCCATATGCTTACAACCATATCTGACTATGTCCTATTCCTAAAGGCCTATATTGTCACTCCCCTCTCACAAACTCTATCACAACCTATCTATTTATATGTACATATTCACATGTATATTCTAGGCCACTATCAAACTTGTCACACACAACTCCATAGTCCACACACAACAATTTACAGTATATATATAGGACACACTCACACTGATATATATACAACATATATAGAGGTGCACATATACATGTATATATATAGGTACATATATAGGCCACATACACAGGTATATTCAAATCTAACCGTGCATTACATAAGATATCATGACACTCTATCACGTATCCTATTTAGGACATGTACCCAAAATCTCAACTCAAAAAGGACACAAAAATCTCTTTGGGGACACGTATCGGACACTCGGTGCACAAGTCTATGATATGCCTAAGATACCCTATCAAACCTTATCAGAATCCTACCAAATTTCATAGACAAGCCTAAAATAGGTAGACACACCTAATTAGTGAGCCACTAGATTAGCGTCAAGTTCCATATGAAATAGAGCATGGGCACAACATGTGTAGGAGCCCCGAAAACCCCAAATTGACCACGTGTCCTACCGTATCCAATTGTGGACATGTAGCTAGCCTCACAACACTCTAACAAACATATTTAGGTCACCTAATGATAAACATTTGGTGTACCATTTTCAGATTTTTTTTAAGAATGGTACAAAAACTCATTGTAAAGGTCTCCAAATGGGTCAAATGAAGCTCAAGCTTCTCCCCATGGGTAGCCCTAATGCATGGGTGGTTGCTAAATGACAAATGACACTAATTAGAAATAATTACAAGGGTTAAATTCACATTTTACCTATTGGGGGATGGATTTCTAATGCAATAGCACTATTGGACACAAGTGGACACAACCTTCAAAAGTGGACACCTCCTTCAAGCTCTACTTCTTTCAATTCTTTCACCATGGTAGTCCAAGCTCAAGTCCCCTTGAAATGACACTAGGAATTGGTTGGAAATAAATTTGGGAGTGGTAGAGTTTGGTTCTTCTCCTCAAATGGAGAGGAAATGAAGAAGACGCAATTTAGGGTTTGTAGAAACTAATAAATGAACGAAATAAGCAGATATAAGTGAATAATGACCAGCCACTATTCCCCAACCCTAATGCAATATAAAATGCCTAAAAAGTCCCTACAATGTGTCATAGAGGTTTATGTTAGAAAGGGGTTTAATTTAGGAAGGTTCTACTGACTAAAGGAAGAGTTTTCCTAATCATTGCTCTCTAATTAAATAGGTATAGCATGACCAACTAATGGGTTCACTAATGGTGTCATGACAAGTCTAGTTGGGTCCATATAGGTTCATTAACAACTAGTCTAACTAGAAGCTACAACTAGCAACTAACTATACCATATATTTAACTATATGAAACAATACCTATCATGAAAAAATAAAATATAATGCCATCATTACAACTAATATGAAATATAATTTTAAATTGGTGCAAGATAAAAAAAAGGCAAAAATATCCCTATTATGAACATGTGGTAGTTACAATCCTACCCCCTTAGAAAAAATTTGTCCTCAAAATTTAAGTTGGTTGCACTCTTCTCTAATTCCAGGCCCCATCAATCAAAGTCTAGCAAACCCTATCTAAAATTATATAACATGCAATTCTATGGAATGGAAACAAACATGCATGGTTATAGCCTCTACAGTGTCATGTTATTGCAGTCTCTACTAAGGTTTACTATTCATCTAGCATGAATCATATATGCAAGATAAAGGTACTAAAAAATCAATCAAGCACGGAAAGGAACAAGAAGGAAGAAAGAACAGAACCTAACCTTCTAGCCCATCTCCTGCAGCATTGGTCTCCTCGACCACCATCGCAAATGCCCTGCCTTGACAGGGTATCTCTCGTTGCTGGTGTAGGGCATGATGTGGTGCCACAGGTGGCCTAGCCAGTGCTCTCTGGGCTCCGCGTGCTCCCCTACTCTAATGATACTCCCTACAATCCACACTGATACCTAACCTGATACAACCAATCTAAAAGTTACTAAGCTACTACACTATCCAAGAAAGTTGTTTCCAAACTAATAAAAGTGAAGCCTAATAAGGAATTGAACTAGAGGAACTAAAATATCTCTACCCTGAGCTAGTAGGATGATATAACAGAACTCAATAATAACAAGGTAGAATAATAGAGACGAACCAATTTAAGATACAATCTGATAACCATATGCGCCTATCCTGTAAACAACACTTTTCTAAAATAAGGATAATTTTAAAATTTTGTAAAATTTATCATTTAATAATAGGATTTAAGTCATATTAATAATCTATGGTAGTTTTTAATTATTTTAATACTATTTATTTGAGTGTATTGTGACTTGGGCATTTTCATTAGAGTAACCTTAGAGCTACTTAGCCTAGAGACTAGCCATAACCACGAAAACCTAACCATATGATTAGAATAGCTAATTACCACTTTTAAGGTTAGGGGTATTTTGGTCATTTGTGACTTTTTAATTAATTTGAAATATAGTTAATTAATAATGTGCTAATTAAGATATTAGGCCTTAAACAAAAATTGCCCTAATCTAGATATTAGTCATAAGCCTAGATATTAAATTAGAAGCTTCTATCATATGACAAGGTTAGTAATATCTAGATATTATATTAAAGTTAGATATTTTGGTTAGAAAACCCTAATTTAGATCGGCCTTTAAGTAAACGCTTGAATTACACTTGCTAGAATGCTTTAAACACCAATTGAACTAACCCTAACCCTAGATATTTCCTATGACAGCTAAGGGCAGTCCCTCCTCCTATATAAACATCAGGATTGCCCCCTTTGACTCTTTCCATTACCTCCTTAAAACCCTAATTTGTGTTCTTCCCCAAATCATCCCCTTTTCCTCAAATCACCTCAAAATTGAGCCTAGTCTTTCACATTGCACTCCCCTACTGTACAAGAGATCATTGAAGAATAGCTAGCAAGGATTGGGAGCTATTTGGACCGTAGCAATTCGAGAAGGATCTCGTTTCTAGGCTTGTTTATTGAG
>JANAVB010003600.1:12375825-12483325 GCA_029216955.1 Iris pallida
CGAGATACTCATGGGGTTAGTGGCAGTGCAGGCCCAGCCAAGAGGCCCCATATTCAGCAGCAGCAGCGGCAGAGGCCTATTCAGTAGCAGTTTCAGGGCCAGGGATGTGCACTTTTTTAACAGGTACCCAGGCAGCAGCAGGACGCTATGTACAACTTCTGCAAGAAGCCAGGCCATTGGTGGAATGACTGCAAAAAGAGACTGGGCATGTGTTTTGTCACTTCTCATTCCCAGAATGCGTATTCTAAATACATGTACTGCTGTAATGTATTCATTTAATATTTATCATGTATTGTTCTGTATTTAAATTCTTTTAATTTTTTGCTAATTATTTTTCTGTATTTTATTTCTGTATTTTACTTTATGCTTTTATACTCTGCTTTAGCTTTGTTTTGGGTTCGACTTGAATTGGTTTAATTATGTTGGTTCAACATGAACCCAAAACCCCACCTACCACCACCCCATTTAAAGCCCCAAACCCTTTCTCTCTCTTCATTACTTCTTCTCATTACTCTTCTTCTTCCTCATAACTCTCCCACCCACCTAGAAGAGATAGGCAAGTGCCAACTTGCTTCTTGATGGATCTCCATTTTTGTTGTTCCATTGTCTTCCTCTCAACATTCTAAGACACTTTAGTGCTTGGCATTTTCAATTTCTATAGGTAAATTCTTCTAGATCTAAGTTTATAGTATTTTCGGATTTCTTGGGTTTTGATCTATTTAACATTGTTATTTCCAACTTTTGATGGTTCCATGTTGTAGAAAATTTCGTTCTACCCTATTTTGACCTATGGAAGTCCAAATTTGGACTTACGGTGAAGGTTTTATGGAGCTTGGAAGCCAAGGGTTCCATGACCATCCTTCTCAGGTTTTCTGAGAAGATGGGTCCCACTTTCTCAGCCGCATGAGATTTTATTTCTCAGCCGTGTGAAATCTTTATTTCCCAACCGCATGAAATCTTTATTTTCCAACCGCCTGAAATCTTTATTTCTCGGCCGCATGGAATTTTATTTCTCAGCCGCATGAAATCTTTATTTCCCAACCGCATGAGAAATCTTTATTTCTCAGCCGCATGGAATTTTATTTCTCAGCCGCATGAAATCTTTATTTCCAACCGCATGAGAAATCTTTATTTCTTAGCCGCATGAAATCTTTATTTCTCAGCCACGTGAAATCTTTATTTCCCAACCGCATAAAATATTTATTTTCCAGCCGCATCAAATATTTATTTCCCAGCCGCAAGAAATATTTATTTCCAAGCTGCATGAAATATTTATTTTCCAGCCGCATGAAATATTTATTTCCCAGCCGCATGAGATATTTATTTCCCAGCCGCATGAGATTTTTATTTCCCAGCCGCATTAGATTTTATTTCCCAGCCGCATGAGATTTTTATTTCCCAGCCGCATGAGATTTTTGTCTCCCAGCCGCATGAGATTTTTATTTCAATAAGTGATCATGAGATTAATAATTTATCATACGTTCCTAGATGGAACTAAGAGACTGGCTAATCGTCTTATTGAATTAAATGGAATAAGACATGTTCATATTTGCAATCGATTGACCAATCCCAAATATTGACATATAGATACATGCAGGCTACAATTTATTTATTTATTTTACGAAAGCAGCATGTGCACTTTATGGCCAAGGTATGATTATTCTGTGGTTAGTTTTAATTGTTGCATTACGCTATGTAAGACCTACAACCTAACCGCACGGGTATCGTTGTAGAGTTGGGCATATCGTACTTGTACGGAAGTACTTATTCTGAAATGACCATGATCCACGGCATGAGATTTCACTAACATAGAGGCTACTAAGTTAAATAAAATAATGATTGCATGGAGAGAATAGATTCCCGAGTTCTTACATGGCAGCCCTCTTTGGGACTATTAGCGCCCAACAGGCCGGCTGGTTCACACATATACTGCAAATCTGCCACACGGGCAGGGAGCGGTATCTGCTTATATTATTGTATATTGTATATTGATGACGGGCGTCCCGTTGGGACTCGTCTAATTCATGATTGGCGCAATTGATTGATTGGATAGACTAGCCTTGCTTGCCCATAGTAAGAACTGAGAAATCCTTATTGCATAATTCCAGGATAATTTGGGACTCACAGTAGTAAGCCGTAGGAGTTGGATGGCCGTTTAAGTTGATTTGTTTGTGTACTGTACCTACTCTGTTACCTAACTGAGATGATCAGAGCATCAGGACATGACGGGCCAACTTCTATCCTTGTTTGGTTGGGAGGTTGGTTCGAAGTGTCGTGATGTTACGTGAATCACAGTAGCAAGCAGAGATCTATTATTATATTCTCTTATTTATTGGTTTAATGCCTCATATCGTACTTCCTTGCGTTACTTTCTATTAGAGGTCTAACCTCTCTGGTTTTGCATGGCCAGATTTAGAGCCGGTTCCCGAGGACTCAACTTACCTCTACCTCCAAGATGGTCAATACTAGAGGAATGATCGCAGGAGGACTCGAGTGGGTTCCTTACTTCCCCGCTCATTTTGTTAATTACTTTACATTTTGCCGCTTGGCACCGACATGTTAGTCGGATAGTCTTGCACTTACTTTTACATAATTGTAATTAAGTCAGACTGCAGTTGATAACTATTGTGTATATGTTGCTATATCATCTGGCTATGTTTTGTAAAGCCAGATCTCAAGAACATTTTGACTAAGCGTTTGGGATGCCTTATTGCTTTATCTTAAATGTTCTCTGTTCTTGCTTCTTGTTTGAAGGATTGAGACAATAGATGTGAAGTGACCATAGCGAGACTTTCATGTAGTATGCGCCCCCTTGTCTTTTAGACAGCATTGATCGTATTATACGGTATTTATCTACCCGTAATACGTAGCTGGCTGAGTCATTCCCCCGCTCTCCAGTATTCTGGTTCTGGGGCGTGACAAGGTTTTAGTGGTGGCCCATGCAGGTCTGATTTCAGACTTGTAGGGTGTTTTGATTTATAGGATGTCTCAATCACACATGTTCTCCCTTGATCTTATGATTCGTTGTTCTCAATCCAAGCTTGACCTTCTCATATCCTTGGCTTCATTGATCCTTCATGTCCGGTCGTTCGATTGTTCTCTTGTCCCTTTTCATAGGGGCACCTCGTTCGTACCTGTCAGGACTGGACAACAACAACAAGGGCAACATGGGCAACCTGACCAGGTCGGTCAGCAACAAAGGCCAGTACTACCTCAAGAGGCTATCCAAGAAGAAGTGATATTGGAACCAGCACACTACACCAAAAAGGATAATTTGAAACATTTAACCTTTTGGACATTGGAATAGTGTATAGATGTTCCTAGACCTTGGAACATTTGTTAACCGTTCCAAACTATCAAATTGTTCCTAATATTAATTTTTTTGAATGGTCAATAAACATAATTATATACGTTTAATCACACTTGTTGGTCACGTGCTTGATAACAAAAGCGTTCCAATTCACTATCTTTCATTCTATGTACAGAAGAAGAAGAAAAAAAACCCTTTGCTCTCCCCGCGCATACCTCCTGGTTCCATTCTCTTCCCATCACCATACCGGAGTCGAAGAATTTCGATCTCCACGTCGACGTCGCTCTCTTGTACCCGACGGTCCCTCTCTCCTCCAAATTTCCCCTAAATTCTCCTCTCCGCCGCCTCCTATGGAAAATCAGGGCAAGTTTCGTACGTAAGAAAACCCTAACCCTGATCCTAAAGATTGGATCTTGATTTGATTTGGTTCAGATCTTCGATTTTCTATGAAGGGGAAGAAGGACTTCAGCATGATGATCCTCGAGAGAAAGAAGAAGCTGAACCGGCTGGTCATCGACGAGGTCGTCAATGACGATAACTCGAGGGAGTCGATCCTCGGAACCACCATTCTTCGGCCACAATCCAAGAGTCTTGTATTCTTCTTTTCTTTTGCACAGGTGTGATTCAAAACAAAGCTATGTAGATGTCCTTTCATCTTGATTTTTGTTGTTTTATGTCTTTGCATATTTTTTCCTTGTTCTTTATGTAAAAAATCCATATTTTGAGACTTAGGAGATTTGAAACAAGGTTATGTGACCATAATTGATGTTCAGGTTCAAAATTGCATATTTTTATATTTGTTCTATGGATTTTCTTCAGTCCTTTGGTATTTCTTGGATGTCGAAGAATCTAATCAATATTAGTTCCTCTTGTCCTTCTGGCATCTTCATTCTGCCTTGCAATATTGAGCACCTGAATGAAGGACTTTGTTCCTCGTTCCAATTTTCTAGGCCTAGGATAGCTTTGTATTTCAAAGTGCAGAGGGCATGTGTTACTTATTTCTTGTTATGTCTGACATCTATGAATCCAACATATTTTTTTGATAGTCAAAATTCATGACGACATCAATTGTTGCATAATCTCTCAAGATCATCCATGAGAATAACTGAGTTCCGAAAATTTCAAGTAGCTTTATAAGGAAACATAAAAAATCGGGAATGACGCCTTCAAGCTTTTAGAATCCTTACAAAAAAAATCATGATTTTAGACGAAGAAAAAACAAGTTGACTCCAAGCAAAACTTTTGCTATTTTGGAAGTGTAAAAATGATATCATGAGATTAGGACATCCCTTGTGAAAGCGCCTATTAGCAGTGCTATATATTTCTTTCCCCCAACTTGCCTATCAAGAAATGAGAATCATGAATAGGGTTCGAAAAATGGAATTTATTTCCCCCAACTTACCTGCAAGTATAACATATGATGAATGGTATTTCTTTCCTTTAACTTACCTATATTTCCCCTTGTGCAACATCCATAGTAATGTGCAGACAGTTTTAGTTTTGGCGGTCCCAGGTGGACCCTAGATAAGTTTAATAGAATGCCTGTTATAGCAATGTCTCGCCTCATTAAGACCGAGCTGGAGAAAACTGTCCATACTGCTTATAGGAGGGAGGTTAGTAGCATCTTTTGATGATAAAACCTGTCAGAATTTAAGATCATTATAGTGTCCTCAGTCCTCATCAACAATAATGAGTTCGTTTCATATGAATATTAAGTAGGTGTCAATCCTTAGTCTTATTTGTTACATTCAATAGTTTGATATTTTACCTTTCCTTAAGTTTATCAACATTGTATTTACTGTGAACAATTATTTTTATTGGTGGTGGTGATGGGGGGTAGGGGTGGGGTCGTATAAATTGGCGTCCTTGAACTGGAATTCAAAACATTTGAGTTAAATAAATGACTGATTTTAGAAGTGTTCATGTTTATGATTGGGAAGTGAGGGATTCAATGGAACCCACATAAAAAATTCAAGTTTGAAGTTTGATACAAGTTGCATGCCTCCATACCTAACAATCAATATAGAATATGGACCATTCCTTCAGGTATGGGCAAAGCTTCGATCTCAATCAGGTCATAATCTCTTGGAGAAAACAATTGGTTGTGATATAGACAGGTAGATAAAATGTTTTAGTTTTACGTACGAGAATATGATATTAACATTTATATTTAGTACATTAAAATTCAATATCCTATTTGTTACTCTGAAGTGCAGCATGACAGGTGTTGTTGTTTTGATAGGAAATGCCAGCCATATTCTTTGCATTTAAACATTATCGAAAGATCTTGATATTAAAGACAGTTCTTGCGATACAAAAAACAACCCTTAGTAAATCAATATTTGTATCATGGTTGAAGTTACTACAGGGAAAGGAGGTGTCTAAGCCATATATGAGCTTTTTTAAGCCTTTTTTCTTTTAGTTATTTATTTTGGGATAGTCCTCAATAGGAGTTTTGTGTGATTAACAATTTGTGGACATATTACTATATCAAATATTTCTTAGTGAAAATCAGATTTTATTCACATGTCTTCAATGGTTCACAAGTAAAGGATTAAAATATGTGTATTTTTGGTGCCCCATATTATCTGCATTTTTCACATGTATTATACACACAAATAACCTTACAAACTAGAACACAAATAACATGGTTGATGAAGGTTTCATTTTATATATGTAGACAAGATTGTTGTTGCTTGCATAACCTTTCTATTGGGGTGCCTAACTCGAGAGTGTTGTTGACACCATTCTAGCTAGGGTCCTATTTTGATCAATTCTAATTGGGTTTGGAATATATTTTTTTGTCCGATGTTATTGCTTTTATCTTCAAATGCTCTTTCTTTGTTTGTGATTTCAGAATTGGCTTTGTTTCTTATTTCAGAAGAATGAATGTGGGTATTACGAGGGCAAGATCCTTCATCATAGTAAATATCGTACCAAACACATCCTTCCTGCTCAAATTGGTGCAGAGATAGCAACTTCATCATACATATTTCAGGTATGTGTTCATTTGTGTGTCTCAATGCAAGTGAACTTTGAGTATCAGTGTTGAGTATAGAATCATAGGTAGTTAGCATATTACAATTTAGTGTGTGGAATATGTATGCATATGCAGTTGTCTGGAAATGTGTATCAGTGCACGTAAGGATGTGTACAACAGCGTGTATGTGTTTTGTGTATGACAAGAACATATAGATCCCCGTGTGTGTAGTTAGTGTTTGATGCATGTGGGTATAGCTGTGTTTAGCATATATATGGGGGGACTGAAACAGTAACCAATATTCTTCAATTAGCTTCATACTAGTTTGTTTATGATGATTGATTTTGGATTCATATGGTTTGCCTATCTCATTTAGGTAGCAATGATATATCCCATGGACTTGATGGATTCAGTTAATAGTTAAAAACTGAGTAACTCATGATCCAATTGACTAATTTGGAAGGAATGGTAAAGAAATAGAAAATCAACCTTGAATGTTTTAATATGTAACTCATCCAGATATGTAGATTCCACTTTTCTCTATTGTTACATATGCAGCATTGAACTTCTCATCTTATCCCACAAAAAAGACAAACCTATTTTTATTGTTTCCTAAAGCTTTACAGAAACTACTAGCAAATCTACTTCTACTACTTCCTTGTTGAACAAGCTGAGAGTTTTTTGGTGAACAATAGCTAGCCCCACACCAGCAAAGGGAAATAAAGGAAGTTAAGGAGATATATCTTTCAAGTTTTGATAGAAAAATTTGCAGGCAAGAGCTTTTAGTTCAGTACTTTTATGATCCGAATATCCAGGAAGCATCAAATGGTTATGTGGTATGTCTTCTGTAAAACTTTTGCTGCCTACATTTTCTATACATGGTATAGTTCGTGCTTTGGCTGCTTCAGTGTTCAGTTCCTTATGACATGCTCAGGAAAACGAATCCAGAGGTTTAAATTTCATTTGTTTCCTTTTCGGTTTCTTCTTATCAAAGTCATATTTTTATTTTGATCATTGTATTACATTTCATTCAGGATTTTCGAGGAAGATGTATGTTAAGGCCATAAAAAGGAAATCAACAAAGTTGTTAAGCTCCACGAAGAACTTGATATTGATGTCCTTGTCCTTGGAGAGCCATATTTTTCATATGGATTTAACAGAAATAGTTGGATACATGAATTTGTCATATAGGTTTGACGGAGACAGGATCCATGGAGAGCCTTATTTGTCATAAGGACACGATACGGGTATGGCAGATACGGGATACGGGCATTCTCAAATAGGTACATATGCAGACCCCTGTGTTAAATTAGTACGGACACAGATACGGACACCATTCTCCATGCAGCATAGAACAATGTTATCTCATTTTCTAGCTTGTTGTATAACTAAATAAAGAAATAGCATTTATAGAAGAGATTGTTGAGTTTTTTTTTGCTTCTTTTAATCTCTATGAGGATTCACTTCTTCTTTTTTTGTTACAGAGGTTTAGTGCTTTTCTGGCCCCACTTACATCTGGACGTATAAATATTACAAGTAAGGTAGTTTATATATCGAAGAGGATATATCTAAAGAGAACCCCAGATACAACGAAATTCTAGTGCCCTTAAAGCTGCTACCACCTGGCACAACATGACAACCCTTCAAATATATAATGGTAGCATTATTATTGCATAATGTTTTGAAGATTATTTTGCTTGTACAATGTACATGAATTTCTTTAACAGGAGTGTCGTAAAGCATGTGGAGGGCAAAGCCTTAAAACAGAGAACTGAATTAGGATCATGAAGGTCAAGTTTGATGTACAGTCCGCCTTTGAAGGAGAGAGAATGTTTACTGCAACAGGTACTACACCTAAGATTTTAGTCGGACGATCTTCGTTTAATATTAGGAATTAGCAATCTGGAAAATTATAATTAGATACAACTGATTATTAGCTGCCGTTTGCGGGTTTGGGAATGGAACAAATGAATGATGCTTGCCCATTTGTTCCAGCATTTCTGACAAGCTGCACCCTTAGGAATACTAAATTCCAGGTACTTTGTTATTTTGTTGTCTTCCATCCATACTGAAGTTGTACCATGTTATATTGGATTTTAATTAATAGATGAGTGTTACCTAGTTTAGAACGATCTTTACTTCTCCAAGAATAATTATCTAATATCCATAATTTGTTTACATGGAAAGTTAATGTCATGTTGATTTTAGTGTTTTGCTTAGGTTTTGAAGATAAAGGATCAAGCAGATCAATGTTTTCCCGAACTAGTACTTGTCAGGTTAAAATTGTATTCATAGGACACAAGCAAATCAATGTTCAGAACCTTCAGCACACAATGAGCAAGGGACTCCTTTGAGTTTTAGAGTTTGGAACTAATTTGTTCTTCACACTCTCTATACTATAATAGTAACTGTATTGACATATGCATTATATTTGTATGGCAGCATGATGACCCACTTTGAGTTGGAGAAGTGGATTTGTTTCCTCCCTACTTGGGTGCAAGTAATAGATTACTGGATGCCAACATCACAAAAAGTCTACTCTGACATAATGTCAGTTTATAAAGGAATGGTATGAAATTCTGCTAGTTCTTTTTACATGATTAATATTAATACGACATGATACTAACTTTATTACATGTTGAACCATATATGTAAGATGAGTAACTCCCTAGTTCTCTTTCAACTGTGCTTTCAAATACATTTATTTGAATGGGTATTACGTGAAAATGCAGAGAATGAATATTGACATGATGATAATAAATTTCTATCAACTGAACCTGAGAAGACAAAGATATAATTCAAGGAACAATTGGCAGATAAATGATACCATGAATCATGGCAGATTTAAGGTAAAAGTCGTACCTATTACTTTCTCTTTCATGAATCTTTCTTATTGTAAAACATAGTACCTAAGAATGACAAATGTTTCGAACAAGGTGCTTATTTACAGACATGTTTGGTGGAGATATGCAATAAAGCAGATGAAAGCATCCTAGAAACAACTGCGATTAACATTCAGTCAAGAGCTGGAGCACTCGAACAGATGGTTGTCCTGGTTATAAGCATGGTTCACAAACCTGTGATCTAAATCATTTGAGGCAACCCCAATCATTTGAGGCAGCATCGGTCTATAGGGAATGGTATCATGATTGAAGACTTCTTCCCTTAAAGTCCAAACTTAAGACGGTTTCTTTATACAACAAATTTGTAGTAGCAACAACATTAGAGATTGTTTTTTAAATTGTACAATTATATTTTTGTTGTTGAATTTATTTATTATTTGTAATCTTTTATTTATATACTTTTGATGACATTTTATAAAGATTAACTTCTGAAAAATGTTATTAGTTGTTTTGTATTAAGTTGATATCTTTGGTTGATTTAATGGAGCTCTTGTATGTTGATTCAGGGTATGTGTAAAAAATCATGCACCATTTATTATTTTGTTTCAATAGAGGAATATTCAGGTTTGTGGTTCAAACTAAAAAATGGAAAGCAAAATTAAAACTAAAAAAACAGAAACATTAATAAAGTATTTCAAAACTAGCCATGAGAACAAGGCAAAAGCGTTGCAAATTGCATTTAGGAACAAGCCTAAAGCATTTCAAATGATATTTAGAAACGTTTCAACGGTGTTCCAAAAATAATTTAGTAACACATTATATGTGTTCCAAAATCTGTTTTAGGAACACCTTATAAATGTTCCAGACTTAATTTAGGAACGCATTATAACCGTTTCAAAAATTGCAACGCCACTTTTAGGAACGATTATAATATGTTCCTAAAATTATTAAGAACATATAAAAACTGTTCCTAAATACCTTTTTTGGTGTAGCGCTGGACCGCAGTATCCGGAGGTTCCTACACCACCAATAGTTCCACCTACCCTAGTGGAAGTGGATACACCAGCCCTTCTGGAGATCATGAGAGGGATGATGGCTACTCAGCAACATCAGAGGTTAGCCCAGCAGCGCATGCACGCTCAGTTACAAGAGCAGAATATACTACTTAACCAAGGATCGCAGACAGCTTTGGAAAGAGGGGCAAGGACAGATTCAGGAGTGTCAGCCAGGTTTTGCAAGTACAACCCCCGCTGTTTCGAAGGCACGGAGGATGCCATCTCAGCAGATGCATAGCTTAAGGATATTGAGGCCATTTTGACAGCCGCTAAGGTGCCGACAGAAGAACGTGTGGATCAGATGAAGTTATTACTTCAGGATCTCGCACGTGATTGGTGGGAATCAGAGGAGGTAGGCATCAGACGTCCTGTGGCTTGGGACGATTTTACAGCAAGATTTAAGATAAAGTACTATGGAGTTGTGAAGTAGTTTGAGCTACAACAGAACTTTATCAACCTCAGACAGGCTGGCAAGACGGTAGATGCTTATGCAGTGGAGTTCTGTAGATTGAGTAGGTTCGCCCCGAAGATGGTAGCCACAGAGAGCCAGAGGGCTATGAGGTTTCAGCAAGGGTTCCATCTTGAGCTCTTGCAGTTGATAGAGGGGCACAATTATCAGACTTTCGATGAGATATTTACGGCCACTCGGAGGCATGAGATCACCACTCAGAGGATCACGGCAAGGACTAGAGGTCAAAAGAGATCACACAGTCAGATTGAAGGAGGAGGGGGAGCAGCAACCCGAAC
Organism: Iris pallida; assembly: GCA_029216955.1. Taxonomy (NCBI): domain Eukaryota; kingdom Viridiplantae; phylum Streptophyta; class Magnoliopsida; order Asparagales; family Iridaceae; genus Iris; species Iris pallida. The sequence continues at coordinate 12,386,761 of JANAVB010003600.1, forward strand.
AACAGTACCGTCCCCTAGCATTCGCATTCACGATACGGTAATACGAGGGCCAGCACCACCACCCAGGCAACAGCAGCAACAGAGGAAGAACCAGCAACCCCCAGCGGGCTGCACTTATTGCGGGAAGATAGGGCACACTAGAGATGTATGTCGGACATTGAACGGGCAGTGTTTGATATGTGGAAATCCAGATCATCGGGTTACCACATGTCCCATGAATTTAAGGTCAGGAGGACCAGTACAATAATTTCCTGCTCTGCCAGCACCAGGGGCAGGACAGTATCGAGGACCAGCGGTAGCAGTGAGGCCGTTGGCACAGCGCCCGTTCATGACACAGGCTCAAATGTTTCGGCAGCAGGGACCGCCGATGCAGCAACACCAGCATAGACCACCCCAGCATCACCAAGGCAGGGGCCAGCGGCAGCACCAGTCTAGGCCGCAGCATAGGAACCAGCAAGGAGGTCGAGGGCAGGCATTCACTCTGTCCTCGGATGAGGCATTAGCATCGGAAGATGTTGTGGCAGGTAACATTCTCGTCGTCTCATATCCCGCAGCAGCATTGTTTGATTCGGGAGCATCACACTCATTTATATCTGCACAATTTACAACACGGCTAGGAATGAAATTCGAGGCATTGCCAGGGAGGTTAAATATACTCACTGGTAATGGGCTGGTAGGGGTTAGTAGAGTTATTCTAGCATGTAGCGTTGTAGTTTACGGGCATTCCTTACCCGCCAGGTTGATAGAATTTCCAGTTGGAAATTTCGATGTTATCTTAGGCATGGACTGGCTGAAAGACAGTCATACGACAATAGATTGTCGTAGAGGGAGTGTATCTTTTGACATCCCAGGCATAAAGCGGTTTACCTTAGTCAGATCAATAGCAACTCAACAAGAGCAAGGAGTAGTGACGGCAATGAAAGAAGTTCAAGTCCCGAAGGTAGTTGAAGAGTTTCTAGACGTATTTCCTGAAGAACTTCCAGGTCTACCACCGGTTAGAGATATTGAGTTCAGTATAAAATTGGCACCTGGAACTAAACCGGTATCAGATCGAGTTTATAGAATGGCGGATTCCGAGCAGGCCAAGGTATATCAGCACATAGAGGAACTGAAGGAGAAGAAGTTCATCCAAGCTAGCGTGTCACCATAGGCAGCACCAGTGGTACTTGTGGAGAAGAAGGATGGGTCATCCAGATTGTGCATCGATTACAGGAAGCTTAACGCGGCAACAGTGAAGAACAAGTACCCACTACCCAGGATCGACGACTTATTTGATCAGTTGAGCAAAGCTAGAGTTTTCTCCAAGATAGATCTTCGTTCTGGGTATAATCAAGTGAGGGTTCGGAAGGAGGACATTCCTAAGACAGCATTCAGGTCGAAGTATGGGCATTATGAATTCTTAGTAATGCCGTTTGGTTTGACCAATGCTCCAGCAATCTTTATGGATTTAATGAATCGCATCTTTATGCCGTACTTGTATCAATTTGTCGTTGTGTTTCTCGACGACATTCTTGTATATTCAACTAGTGAAAAGGAGCATGAAGATCACCTCCGGAAGGTGTTACAGGTTCTGAGAGAGAACCAGTTGTATGCCAAGCTCAGCAAGTGTGAGTTTTGGTCGGACCATATTTCATTTTTGGATTACATCGTATCAGGAGCTGGAGTAGCAGTAGATCCCAAGAAGGTAGAAGCAGTAGAGAGTTGGCCAGTACCCAAGACCATAGCTGATGTACGGAGTTTCTTGGGATTGGCAGGATATTACAGAAGGTTTGTATCAGATTTTGCAAGGCTTTCAGCACCCATGACCCGCTTGACACGGAAGGATGTACCGTTCGTCTGGTCGACAGAATGCCATGCATCATTTGAGAATATAAAGCAGAAGTTGATATCAGAGCCTATTCTTACATTGCCAGTTGGACCTGGAGGTTTTACCGTTTATTGTGATGCATCAGGTAAAGGACTTGGATGTGTCCTCATGCAGCATGGGAAGGTAATAGCGTACGCATCTAGGCAACTTCGGGACCACGAGAAGAATTATCTGACTCATGACTTGGAGTTGGCAGCAGTAGTATTTGCTTTGAAGATATGGAGGCATTACTTATATGGTGACCGAGTAGACATGTACACAGACCATAAAAGTCTGAAGTACATCTTTATCCAGAAGGAACTGAACATGAGGCAGAGAAGATGGTTGGAGTTGATCAAGGGTTACGACGTGGAGCTTCAGTATCATCCAGGCAAGGCTAATGTGGTAGCAGATGCTCTCAGTAGGAGAGGCGACACATTTATGTTAACAACACAAAGGCATATCTTAGAAGACCTTCAGGAGATGGGCATCGAGGTTATACTTCCTAGTGATGTAGGAGTTCTGGCGAGTCTACAAGTTCAATCCGACTTGGTAGACAGGATCAAGGCAGCTCAGGCACAAGACCCACTGATTCAGAAGCTTAGGACAAAATGTGAGTCAGGACTCAGGAAGGAGATGAGAATTCATGAAGATGGTACACTTAGGTTTGGCTCACGTCTATGTGTGCCTGGTGGAGATATCAGACAGGAGGTTATGGCAGAAGCTCACAGTTCCCAGTATTCTGTACACCCTGGAGGGACCAAGATGTACCAAGATATCAAGCAGCACTTCTGGTGGAACGGGATGAAGAGGGAGATAGCTAGATTTGTTTCCCGTTGCTTGGTATGTCAGCAAGTGAAGGCAGAGCAGCAGAGACCAGCTGGATTATTGCAACCGCTTCCTATCCCAGAATGGAAGTGGGAACATATTACAATGGACTTTGTGACCGGTTTACCGAGATCACCAAGTGGTAAAAATACTATTTGGGTGATAGTAGATCGGCTTACAAAGGTGACGCACTTTCTTTCTTTCAGAGTAGGACAATCTACAGAAAGGTTGGCAGAATTGTATATGCAACAGATAGTCAGGCAGCATGGAGTCCCTGTCAGTATTGTGTCAGACAGAGATACCCGTTTTACATCATATTTTTGGAAGAGCTTACATCATAGCATGGGTACCAAGTTAAGATTTAGCACGGCTTACCATCCACAGACGGACGGGCAATCAGAAAGAACAATTCAGACTTTAGAAGATATGTTACGAGCTTGTACCCTAGATTTTGGAGGATCTTGGGAGAGCCACCTACACTTGGTCGAGTTCTCATATAATAACAGTTATCAAGCCAGTATCCAGATGGCGCCATTTGAAGTACTATATGGTAAGAAGTGTAGGTCGCCACTGGCATGGGATGATATTAGGGAGAGGAAGATGTTAGGCCCAGAGATGATTGTTCAGACAGTGGAAGTGGTCAAAGGAATTAGAGAGCGACTTCGAGTTGCACAAGATCGACATCGTCATTAGGCAGACCAGCATCGTAGGCCGTTAGAATTTTCTGTTGGGGACCACGTATTCTTGCGGATCTTACCTACCCGTGGGGTTATTAGATTTGGCATTCGTGGGAAGTTGAGTCCCCGATACGTGGGCCCGTTTGTTATCCTTGAGAGGATAGGCGATGTTGCTTATCGTTCATTCCTTCCACCTTCGTTACGAGAGGTGCATGACGTGTTTCATGTATCTCAGTTGCGAAGGGATGTATCGGACCCAAGCCATGTCCTTGATCATTCTGAGCTGGTTGTTGGTACCAACCTGTCTTACGAGGAACAGCCTGTGTCTATTTTGGACCGAAGAGAGAAGATACTCAAGAACCGAAAAATTAGCCTTGTCCGGGTTGCTTGGGGTCATCACTCTTTAGGGGAGTCAACGTGGGAACGTGAGGATGATATCCGATCACGGTATCTGCACCTGTTTGACTCACAAGGTATATCTCTTTCTGTATACCTTGATTGTCTTAACTCCTCATGCTTGTTACCTTATGAGTAGAATTGCTTGGTGTCGTAAATGTGCAATATGGATATGTTTCTTACTGTTAACATTGTAGAATGATTGCTTACTCAAATTGCTTATGCTTAGATTAGTTTAGCTCCGATGTTTCTATCATGCTTGGATCTAAAATTTCGAGGACAGAATTTTTCTAAGGAGGGTAGAGATGTCACTTTCCGTTCCCAGAATGCGTATTCTAAATACATGTACTGCTGGAATGTATCCATTTAATATTTATCATGTATTGTTCTATATTTAAATTCCTTTAATTTCCTGCTAATTATTTTTTTGTATTTTATTTCTGCATTTTACTTTATGCTTTTATACTCTGCTTTAGCTTTGTTTTAGGTTCGACTTGAATTGGTTTAATTATGTTGGTTCAACATGAACCCAAACCCCCACCTACCACCACCCATTTAAAGCCCCAAACCCTTTTTCTTTCTTCATTACTTCTTCTCATTACTCTTCTTCTTCCTCATAACTCTCCCACCCACCTAGAAGAGATAGGCAAGTGCCAACTTGCTTCTTGATGGATCTCCATTTTTTTTGTTCCATTGTCTTCCTCTCAATATTCTAAGACACTTTAGTGCTTGGCATTTTCAATTTCTATGGCTAAATTCTTCTAGATCTAAGTTTATAGTATTTTTGGATTTTTTGGGTTTTGATCTATTTAACATAGTTATTTCCAAGTTTTGATGGTTCCATGTTGTAGGAAATTTTGTAGTACCCTATTTTGACCTATGGAAGTCCAAATTTGGACTTACGGTGAAGGTTTTATGGAGCTTGGAAACCAAGGGTTCCATGACCATCCTTCTCAGATTTTTTGAGAAGATGGGTCCCACTTTCTCAGCCGCATGAGATTTTATTGCTCAGTCGCGTGAAATCTTTATTTCCCAACCGCATGAAATCTTTATTTTCCAACCGCATGAAATCTTTATTTCTCGGCCGCATGGAATTTTATTTCTCAGCTGCATGAAATCTTTATTTCCCAACCGCATGAGAAATCTTTATTTCTCAGCCACATGGAATTTTATTTCTCAGCCGCATGAAATCTTTATTTCCCAACCGCATGGAATTTTATTTCTCAGCTGCATGAAATCTTTATTTCCCAACCGCATGAGAAATCTTTATTTCTCAGCCACATGGAATTTTATTTCTCAGCCGCATAAAATCTTTATTTCCCAACCGCATGAGAAATCTTTATTTCTCAGCAGCATGAAATATTTATTTCCCAGCCGCATGAGATATTTATTTCCCAGCCGCATGAGATTTTTATTTTCCAGCCGCATGAGATTTTATTTCCCAACCGCATGGGATTTTTATCTCCCAGCCACATGAGATTTTTATTTCAATAAGTGATCATGAGATTAATAATTTATCATGCGTTCCTATATGGAACTAAGAGACTGGCTAGTCGTCTTATTGAATTAAATGGAATAAGACACGTTCATATTTGCAATCGATTGACCAATCCCGAATATTGACATATAGATACATGCAGGCTACAATTTATTTATTTATTTTACGAAAGCAGCATGTGCACTTTATGGTCAAGGCATAATTATTCCGTGGTTAGTTTTAATTGTTGCATTACGCTATGTAAGACCTACAACCTAACCGCACGGGTATCGTTGTAGAGTTGGGCATATCGTACCTTGTACGAAAGTACTCATTCTCAAATGACCATGATCCATGGCATCGAATTTCACTTAACATAGAGGCTACTAAGTTAAATAAAATAATGATTGCATGGAGAGAATGGATTTCCGAGTTCTTACATGGCAGCCCTCTTTGGGACTATTAGCGCCCAACAGGCCGGCTGGTTCCCACAGATACTGCAAATCTGGCACACGGGCAGGGAGCGGTATCTGCTTATATTATTGTATATTGTATACTGATGACGGGCGTCCCGCTGGGACTCGTCTAATTCATGATTGGCACAATTGATTGATTGGATAGACTAGCCTTGCTTGTCCATAGTAAGAACTGAAAAATCCTTATTGCATAATTCCAAGATAACTTGGGACTCACAGTAGTAAGCCGTAGGAGTTGGATGGCCGTTTAAGTTGATTTGTTTGTGTACTGTACCTACTCTGTTACCTAACTGAGATGATCAGAGCATCAGGACATGACGGGCCAACTTCTGTCCTTGTTTGGTTGGGAGGTTGGTTCGAAGTGTCGTGATGTTACGTGAATCATAGTAGCAAGCAGAGATATATTATTATATTCTCTTATTTACTGGTTTAATGCCTCATATCGTGCTTCCTTGCGATACTTGCTATTAGAGGTCTAACCTCTCTGGTTTTGCATGGCCAGATTTAGAGCCAGTTCCCGAGGACTCAACTTACCTCTACCTCCAAGATGGTCAATACTAGAGGAATGATCGCAGGAGGACTCGAGTGGGTTCCTTACTTTCCCGCTCGTTTTGTTAATTACTTTATATTTTGCCGCTTGGCACCGACATGTTAGTCGGATAGTCCTGCACTTACTTTTACATAATTGTAATTAAGTCAGACTGCAGCTGATAACAATTGTGTATATGTTGCTATATCATCTGGATATGTTTTGTAAAGCCAGATCTCAAGAACATTTTGTCTAAGCGTTTGGGATGCCTTATTGCTTTATCTTAAATGTTCTCTGTTATTGCTTCTTGTTTGAATGATTGAGACAATAGATGTGAAGTGACCATAGCGAGACTTTCATGTAGTATGCACCCCCATATCTTTTAGACAGCATTGATCGTATTATACGATATTCATCTACCCGTAATACGTAGCTGGCTGAGTCATTCCCCCGCTCTCCAGTATTCTGGTTCTGGGGCGTGACATAGTTTTAGGAAATAAATATTTCATGCGGCTGGGAAATAAATATTTCATACGGCTGTGGGAAATAAAGATTTCATGCGGTTGGAAAATAAAGATTTCATGCGGTTGAGAAATAAAGATTTCATGCGGCTGAGAAATAAAGATTTCATGCGGCTGAGAAATAAAGATTTCATGCGGTTAGGAAATAAATATCTCATGTGACTGGAAAATAAATATCTCATGCGGCTGGGAAATAAATATCTCATCCGACTGAGAAATAAAGATTTCATGCGGCTGAGAAATAAAGATTTCATGCGGCTGTGAAAAATAAAAATTTCATGCGGTTGGGAAATAAATATCTCATGCGGCTGAGAAATAAAGATTTCATGCGGCTGAGAAATAAAGATTTCATGCGGCTGTGGGAAATAAAGATTTCATGCGGTTGGAAAAAAAATATCTCATGCGACTGGGAAATAAATATCTCATGCGGCTGAAAAATAAATATCTCATGCGGCTGAGAAATAAAGATTTCATGCGGCTGAGAAATAAAGATTTCATGCGGCTGTGGGTAATAAAGATTTCATGCGGTTGGGAAATAAATATCTCATGCGGCTGAGAAATAAAGATTTCATGCGGTTGAGAAATAAAGATTTCATGCGGTTGAGAAATAAATATCTCATGCGAGTGGGAAATAAATATCTCATGCGGCTGGGAAATAAATATTTCATGCGGTTGGAAAATAAATATCTCATGCGGCTGAGAAATAAAGATTTCATGCGGCTGAGAAATAAAGATTTCATGCGGTTGGAAAATAACGATTTCATGCGGTTGGGAAATAAATAACTCATGCGACTGGGAAATAAATATCTCATGCGGCTGGAAAATAAATATCTCATGCGGCTGAGAAAAAAATATTTCATGCGGTTGGGAAAGTGGGGACACATCTTCTCAGAAAACCTGAGAAGGTTGGTCATGGAACACTTGGCTTCCAAGCTCCATAAAACCTTCACCGTAAGTCCAAATTTGGAGTTCCATAGGTCAAAATAGGGTAGAACGAAATTCTCTATAACATGGAACCATCAAAACTTGGAAATAACAATGTTAAATAGATCAAAACCCAAGAAATCCGAAATTACTATAAACTTAGATATAGAAGAATTTAGCCATAGAAATTGAAAATGCCAAGCACTAAAGTGTCTTAGAATGTTGAGAGGAAGACAATAGAACAACAAAAATGGAGATCCATCAAGAAGCAAGTTGGCACTTGCCTATCTCTTCTAGGTTGGTGGGAGAGTTATGAGGAAGAAGAAGAGTAATGTAGAGAGAGAAAGGGTTTGGGGCTTTAAATGGGGTGGTGGTAGGTGGGGGTTTGGGTTCATGTTGAACCAACATAATTAAACCGTTTCAAGCCGAACCCAAAATAAAGCTAAAGCAGAGTATAAAAGCAGAAAGTAAAATGCAAAAATAAAATACAGAAAATAATTAGCAGGAAATTAAAGGAATTTAAATACAGAATAATACATGATAAATATTAAATGAATACATTCCAGCAGTACATGTATTTAGATTACGTATTCTGGGAACGGGAAGTGACATCTCTACCCTCCTTAGAAAAATTTCGTCCTCGGAATTTCAGAACCAGTATTCTGGTTCTGAATCCTTGGGTCTTATCCCTTTTCTTAGAGGCACCTCGTCCGTACCTGTCAGGACTGGACAACAACAACCAGGACAACATGGGCAACATGACCAGGTCGGTCAGCAACAAGGGCCAGTACTACCTCAAAATGGGGTAGAACGAAATTCCCTACAACATGGAACCATCAAAATTTGGAAATAACAATGTTAAATAGATCAAAACCCAAGAAATTCAAAAATACTATAAACTTAGATGTAGAAGAATTTAGCCATAGAAATTGAAAATGCCAAGCAGTAAAGTGTCTTAGAATGTTGAGAGGAAGACAATGGAACAACAAAAATGGAGATCCGTCAAGAAGCAAGTTCACACTTGCCTATCTCTTCTAGGTGGGTGGGAGAGTTATGAGGAAGAAGAAGAGTACTGAGAAGAAGTAATGAAGAGAGAGAAAGGGTTTGGGGCTTTAAATGGGGTGGTGGTAGGTGGGGGTTTGGGTTCATATTGAATCAACATAATTAAACCAATTCAAGTCGAACCCAAAACAAAGCTAAAGCTGAGTATAAAAGCATAAAGTAAAATACAGAAATAAAATACAAAAAAATAATTAGCGGGAAATTAAAGGAATTTAAATACAGAATAATACATGATAAATATTAAATGAATACATTCCAGCAGTACATGTATTTAGAATACGCATTCTGGGAACGGAAAGTGACATATCGGAAATAAAGAACAATTTAGACTCTAGAAGACATGTTGCGAGCTTGCACCCTAGATTTTGGAGGATCTTGGGAGAGCCACCTACACATGGTCGAGTTCTCATATAACAACAGTTATCAAGCCAGTATCCAGATGGCACCATTTGAAGTACTTTATGGAAAAAAGTGTAGGTCACCACTAGCATGGGACGATATCGGGGAGAGAAAGATGTTTGGCCCGGAAATGATTATCCAAACAATTGAGGTGGTCAAGGGAATTAGAGAGCGACTTCGAATTGCGCAGGATAGGCATCGTCATTGGGCGGACCAGCATCGTAGGCCGCTAGAGTTTTCTGTTGGAGACCACGTGTTCTTGCAGATCTTACCTACCCGTGGGGTCATTAGGTTTGGCGTTCGCGAAAAATTGAGTCCGCGATATGTGGGCCCGTTTGTTATCCTTGAGAGGATAGACGATGTTGCTTATCGTTTATCCCTTCCACCTTCGTTACGAGAGGTGCATGACGTGTTTTATGTATCTTAGTTGCGAAGGTATGTATCGGACCCAAGCCATGTCCTTGATTATTCTGAGCTGGTTGTTGGTACCAACCTGTCTTACGAGGAACAGCCTGTGTCTATTTTGGACCGAAGAGAGAAGATACTCAAAAACCGAACAATTAGCCTTGTCTGGGTTGCTTGGGGTCATCACTCTTTAGGGGAGTCAACGTGAAAACGTGAGGATGATATCCGATCACGGTATCCGTACTTGTTTGACTCACAAGGTATATCTCTTTCTGTATACCTTGATTGTCTAACTCCTCATGCTTGTTACCTTATGAGTAGAATTGCTTGGTGTCGTAAAATGTTCAACATGGATATGTTACATACTGTTATCATCGTAAAATAATTGCTTATTGCTTATACTTAGATTAGTTTAGCTCCGATGTTTCTATCATGCTTGGATCTGAAATTCTGAGGACGGAATTTTTCTAAGGAGGGTAGAGATGTCACATTCCGTTCCCAGAATGCATATTCTAAATACATGTACTACTGGAATGTATTCATTTAATATTTATCATGTAATATTCTGTATTTAAATTCCTTTAATTTTTTGCTAATTATTTTTCTGTATTTTATTTCTGTATTTTACTTTTTGCTTTTATACTCTGCTTTAGCTTTGTTTTGGGTTCGGCTTGAATTAGTTTAATTATGTTGGTTCAACATGAACCCAAACCTCCACCTACCACTACCCCATTTAAAGCTCCAAACCCTTTCTCTCTCTTCATTACTTCTTCTCGTTACTCTTCTACTTTCTTATAACTTTTCCACCAACCTTGAAGAGATAGGCAAGTGCCAACTTGCTTCTTGATGGATCTCTATTTTTTTGTTCCATTGTCTTCCTCTCAACATTCTAAGACACTTTAGTGCTTGACATTTTCAATTTCTATGACTAAATTCTTCTAGATCTAAGTTTATAGTTTTTCGGATTTCTTGGGTTTTGATCTACTTAACATTGTTATTTCCAAGTTTTGATGGTTACATGTTGTAGAGAATTTCGTTCTACCCCATTTTGACCTATGGAAGTCCAAATTTGGACTTACAGTGAAGGTTTTATAGAGCTTGGAAGCCAAGGGTTATGACCATCCTTCTCAGTTTTTCTGAGAAGATGTGTCCCCACTTTCTCAGCCGCATGAAATCTTTATTTCCCAACCGCATGAGAAATCTTTATTTCCCAGCCGCATGGAATTTTATTTCTCAGCCGCATGAGATTTTTATTTCTCAACCGCATGAAATCTTTATTTTCCGCAGCCGCATGAAATCATTATTTTTCAGCCACGTGAAATCTTTGTTTCCCAACCGCATGAAATATTTATTTCCCAGCCGACTGAGATATTTATTTCCCAGCCGCATGAGATTTTTATTTCTCAGCCGCATGAGATTTTATTTCCCAGCCGCATGAGATTTTTATTTTCCAACCGCATGAAATCTTTATTTCCCACAGCCGCATGAAATCTTTATTTCTCAGCAGGATGAAATCTTTATTTCTCAGCCGCATGAAATTTTATTTCCCACAGCCGCATGAAATCTTTATTTTCCAACCGCATGAGAAATCTTTATTTCCCAGCCGCATGGAATATTATTTCTCAGTCGCATGAGATTTTTATTTCCCAACCGTATGAAATCTTTATTTCCCACAGCTGCATGAAATCTTTATTTCTCAGCCGCATGAAATCATTATTTTCCAACCGCATGAGAAATCTTTATTTCCCAGCCGCATGAAATTTTATTTCTCAGCCGCATGAGATTTTTATTTTTCAACCGCATGAAATCTTTATTTCCCACAGCCGCATGAAATCTTTATTTCTCAGCCACGTGAAATCTTTATTTTCCAACCGCATGAAATATTTATTTTCCAGCCGCATGAGATATTTATTTCTCAGCCGTATGAGATTTTTATTTTCCAGCCGCATGAGATTTTATTTCCCAGTCGCATGAGATTTTTATTTCCCAGCCGCATGAGATTTTTATTTCCCAAGATTTTTATTTTAATAATTGATCATGAGATTAATAATTTATCATGCATTCATAGATGGAACTAAGAGACTGGCTAGTCGTCTTATTGAATTAAATGGAATAACACACGTTCATATTTGCAATCGATTGACCAATCCCGAATATTGACATATAGATACATGCAAGCTACAATTTATTTATTTATTTTACGAAAGCAGCATGTGTACTTTATGGTCAAGGCATGATTATTCCGTGGTTAGTTTTAATTGTTGCATTACGCTATGTAAGACCTACAACCTAACCGCACGGGTATCGTTGTAGAGTTGGGCATATCGTACCTTGTACGGAAGTACTCATTCTGAAATGACCATGATCTACGGCATAGAATTTCACTTAACATAGAGGCTACTAAGTTAAATAAAATAATGATTGCATGGAGAGAATGGATTCCCGAGTTCTTACATGGCAGCCCTCTTTGGAACTATTAACGCCCAACAGGCCGGCTGGTTTCCACAGATACTGCAAAACTGCCACATGGACATGGAGCATTATCTGCTTATATTATTGTATATTATATATTGGTGACGGGCGTCCCGCTGGGACTCGTCTAATTTAGGATTGGCGCAATTGATTGATTGGATAGACTAGCCTTGCTTGCCCATAGTAAGAACTGAGAAATCCTGATTGCATAATTCCAGGATAACTAGGGACTCACAGTAGTAAGCTGTAGGAGTTGGATGGCCATTTAAGTTGATTTGTTTGTGTACTGTACCTACTATGTTACCTAACTGAGATGATCAGAGCATCAGGACATGACGGGCCAACTTCTGTCCTTGTTTGGTTGGGAGGTTGGTTCGAAGTGTCGTGATGTTACGTGAATCCCAGTAGCAAGCAGAGATCTATTATTATATTTTCTCATTACTGGTTTTAATCCCTCATATCGTGCTTCCTTGCTGTACTTGCTATTAGAGGTCTAACCACTCTGGTTTTGCATGGCCAGATTTAGAGCCGGTCCCCGAGGACTCAGCTTACTTCCACCTCCAAGATGGTTAATACTAGAGGAAAGATCCTCCAAAATCTAGGGTGCAAGCTCGCAACATGTCTTCTAAAGTCTGAATTGTTCTTTCTGATTGCCCGTCCGTCTGAGGATGGTAAGCCGTGCTAAATCTTAACTTGGTACCTAAGCTATGATGTAAGCTCTTCCAAAAATGTGATGTAAAACGGGTATCTCTGTCTGACACAATACTGACTGGGACCCCATGCTGCCTGACTATCTGCTGCATATATAATTCTGCCAACTTCTCCGTAGATTGACCTACTCTAAAAGGAAGAAAATATGCCACGTTCGTAAGCCGATCTACGATTACCTAAATAGCATTCTTACCACTTGGTGATCTCGATAAACCGGTCACAAAGTCCATTGTAATATGTTCCCACTTCCATTCCGGGATAGAAAGCGGTTGCAATAATCCAGCTGGTCTCTGCTGCTCTGCCTTTACTTGCTGACATACCAAGCAACGAGAAACAAATCTAGCTATCTCCCTCTTCATCCCGTTCCACCAGAAGTGCTGCTTGATATCTTGGTACATCTTGGTCCCTCCAGGGTGTACACAATACTAGGAACTGTGAGCTTCTGCCATAACCTCCTGTCTGATATCTCCACCAGGCACACATAGACGTGACCTAAACCTAAGTGTACCATCTTCATGAATTCTCATCTCCTTCATGAGTCCTGACTCACATTCTTTCCTAAGCTTCTGAATCCTTGGGTCTTATGCCTGAGCAGCCTTGATCCTGTCTACCAAGTCGGATTGAACTTGTAGACTCGCCAGAACTCCTACATCACTAGAAAGTATAACCTCGATGCCCATCTCCTGAAGATCTTCTAAGATATGCCTCTGTGTTGTTAACATAAATGCACCGCCTCTCCTGCTGAGAGCATCTGCTACCACATTAGCCTTGCCTGGATGATACTGAAGCTCCACGTCGTAATCTTTTATCAAATCTAACCATCTTCTCTGCCTCATGTTCAGTTCTTTCTGAGTAAAAATGTACTTTAGACTTTTGTGGTCTGTGTACATATCCACTCGATCACCATATAAGTAATGTCTCTATAGCTTTAAAGCAAATTCTACTGCCGCCAACTCCAAATCATGAGTTGGATAATTCTTCTCGTGGTCCCGAAGTTGCCTAGACGCGTACGTTATCACCTTCCCATGCTGCATGAGGACACATCCAAGTCCTTTTCCTGATGCACCACAATATACTGTAAAACCTCCGGATCCAACTGGCAATGTAAGAATAGGCGCTGATATCATCTTTTGTTTCAAATTCTCAAATGATGTCTGGCATTCTGCCGACCAGACGAATGGCACATCCTTTCGTGTCAAGCGGGTCATGGGTGCTGAAAGCCTTACAAAATCTGATACAAACCTTCTGTAATATCCTGCCAATCCCAAAAAACTCCGTACATCAGCTACGGTCTTGGGTACTGGCCAACTCTCTACTGCTTCTACCTTCTTGGGATCCACTGCTACTCCAGCTCCTGATACGATGTGACCCAAAAATGAAATATGGTCCGACCAAAACTCACACTTGCTGAGCTTGGCATGCAACTGGTTCTCTCTCAGAACCTATAACACCTTTCAGAGGTGATCTTCATGCTCCTCTTCACTAGTTGAATATACAAGAATGTCGTCGAGAAATACAACGACAAATTGATCCAAGTACGGTATAAAGATGCGATTCATTAAATCTATAAAGATTGCTGGAGTATTGGTCAAACCAAATAGCATTACTAAGAATTCATAATGCCCATACTTCGACCTGAATGCTGTCTTAGAAATATCCACCTTCCGAACCCTCACTTGATGATACCCTGACCGAAGATCTATCTTGGAGAAAACTCTAGCTGTGCTCAACTGATCAAACAAGTCGTCGATCCTGGGTAGTGGGTACTTGTTCTTCACTGTTGCCGCGTTAAGCTTCCTGTAATCAATGCACAATCTGGATGACCCATCCTTCTTCCCCACAAGTACCACTGGTGCTGTCCATGGGGACACGCTAGCTTGGATGAACTTCTTCTCCTTCAGTTCCTCTATGTGCTGATATACCTTGGCCTGCTCGGAATCCGCCATTCCATAAACTCGATCTGATATCGGTTTAGTTCCAGGTGCCAATTCTATACTGAACTCAATATCTCTAACCGATGGTAGACCTGGAAGTTCTTCAGGAAATACGTCTAGAAACTCTTCAACTACCTTTGGAACCTGAACTCCTTCCATTGCCGTCACTATTCCCTGCTCTTGTTGAGTTGCCTCTGATCTGACTAAGGTGAACCTCTTTATGCCTGGAATATCAAAAGATACACTCCCTCTACGATAATCTATTGTCGCATGACTGTCTTTCAGCCAGTCCATGCCTAAGATAACGTCGAAATTTCCAACTGGAAATTCTATCAACCTGGCGGGTAAGGAATACCCGTAAACTACAACACTACATGCTAGAAAAAACTCTACTAACTCCTACGAGCCCATTACCAGTGAGTATATTTAACCTTCCTGGCAATGCCTCGAATTCTATTCCTAGCCGTGTTGTAAATTGTGCAGATATAAATGAGTGTGATGCTCCCGAATCAAACAATACAACTGCAGGATATGAGCCAACGAGAATGTTACCTGCCACAACATCTCCCGATGTTAATGCCTCCTCCAAGGACAGAGTGAATGCCTGCCCTCGACCTCCTTGCTGGTTTCCATGCTGCGGCCTAGCCTGGTGCTGCTGGCCCCTGACTTGGTGATGCTGGGGTGGTCTATGCTGGTGTTGCTGCATCGGCGGTCCCTTCTGCCGAAACATTTGAGCATGTGTCATGAACGGGCGCTGTGCCAATAGCTTCACTGCTACCGCTGGTCCTCGATACTGTCCTGCCCCTGGTGCTGGCAGAGCAGGAAACTGTTGTACTGGTCCTACTGACCTCGAATTTATGGGACATGTGGTAACCCGATGATCTGGATTTCCACATATCAAACACTGCCCGTTCAATGTTCGACACACATCTCTAGTGTGCCCTATCTTTTCGCAATAAGTACAGCCCGCTGGGGGTTGCTGGTTCTTCCTCTGTTGCTGTTGCTGCTGCCTGGGTGGTGCTGGCCCTCGCATTGCCATATCGTGAATGCGAATGCAGGGGACGGTACTGTTGTTCGGGGCGCTGCTCTTCCTCCTCCTTCAATCTGACTGTGTGATCTCTTCTGACCTCCAGTCCTTGCCGTGTACCTCTGAGTGGTGATCTCATGCCTCCGAGTGGCCGTCAATATCTCATCGAAAGCGTGACACGGAAGAACCAGCAAATACGTCTCGAACTTTCGAAACGGCTGGGCCTGAGCTGCCCCAGAACCAGAATACTGGAGAGCGGAGGAATGACTCAGCCAGCTACGTATTACGGGTAGATGAATACCGTATAATACGATCAATGTTGTCTAAAAGACAAGGGGGTGCATACTACATGAAAGTCTCGCTATGGTCACTTCACATCTATTGTCTCAATCATTCAAACAAGAAGCAATAACAGAGAACATTTAAGATAAAACAATAAGGCGTCCCAAATGCTTAGTCAAAATGTTCTTGAGATCTGGCTTTACAAAACATAGCCAGATGATATAGCAACATATACACAATTGTTATCAACTGCAGTCTGACTAATTACAATTATGTAAAAGTAAGTGCAAGACTATCCGACTAACATGTCGGTGCCAAGCGGTAAAATGTAAAGTAATTAACAAAATGAACGGGGAAGTAAGGAACCCACTCGAGTCCTCCTGCGATCATTCCTCTAGTATTGACCATATTTGAGGTAGAGGTAAGTTGAGTCCTCGGGAACCGGCTCTAAATCTGGTCATGCAAAACCAGAGATGTTAGACCTCTAATAGCAAGTACCGCAAGGAAGCACGATATGAGGCATTAAACCAGTAAATAAAAGAATATAATAATAGATCTCTGCTTGCTACTGTGATTCACGTAACATCACGACACTTCGAACCAACCTCCCAACCAAACAAGGACAGAAGTTGGCCTGTCATGTCCTGATGCTCTGATCATCTCAGTTAGGTAACAGAGTAGGTACAGTACACAAACAAATCAACTTAAACGGCCATCCAACTCCTACGGCTTACTACTGTGAGTCCTAAGTTATCCTGGAATTATGTAATAAGGATTTCTCAGTTCTTACTATGGGCAAGCAAGGCTAGTCTATCCAATCAATCAATTGCGCCAATCATGAATTAGACGAGTCCCAGCGGGACGCCCGTCATCAATATACAATATACAATAATATAAGCAGATACCGTTCCCTGCCCGTGTGGCAGATTTGCAGTATCTGTAGGAACCAGCCGGCCTCTAATAGTCCCAAAGAGGGCTGCTATGTAAGAACTCGGGAATCCATTCTCTCCATACAATCATTATTTTATTCAACTTAGTAGCCTCTATGTTAAGTGAAATCCCATATCGTGGATCATGGTCATTTCAGAATGAGTACTTCCGTACAAGGTACGATATGCCCAACTCTAGAACGATACCCGTACGGTTAGGTTGTAGGTCTTACATAGCGTAATGCAACAATTAAAACTAACCACGGAATAATCATGCCTTGACCATAAAGTGCACATGCTGCTTTCGTAAAATAAATAAATAAATTGTAGCTTGCATGTATCTATATGTCAATATTCAGGATTGGTCAATTGATTGCAAATATGAACGTGTCTTATTCCATTTAATTCAATAAGACGACTAGCTAGTCTCCTAAAACCTTGTCACGCCCCAGAACCAGAATACTGGAGAGCGGGGGAATGCTTCAGCCAGCTACGTATTACGGGTAGATGAATACCATATAATACGATCAATGTTGTCTAAAAGACAAGGGGGTGCATACTACATGAAAGTCTCGCTATGGTCACTTCACATCTATTGTCTCAATCATTCAAACAAGAAGCAATAACAGAGAACATTTAAGATAAAGCAATAAGGCGTCCCAAACGCTTAGTCAAAATGTTCTTGAGATCTGGCTTTACAAAACATAGCCAGATGATATAGCAACATATACACAATTGTTATCAGCTGCAGTCTGACTTAATTATAATTATGTAAAAGTAAGTGCAAGACTATCCGACTAACATGTCGGTGCCAAGCGGCAAAATGTAAAGTAATTAACAAAACGAACGGGAAAGTAAGGAACGCACTCGAGTCCTCCTGCGATCATTCCTCTAGTATTGACCATCTTGGAGGTAGAGGTAAGTTGAGTCCTCGGTAACCGGCTCTAAATCTGGCCATACAAAACCAGAAAGTTTAGACCTCTAATAGCAAGTACCGCAAGGAAGCACGATATGAGGCATTAAACCAGTAAATAAGAGAATATAATAATAGATCTCTGCTTGCTACTGTGATTCACGTAACATCATGACACTTCGAACCAACCTTCCAACCAAACAAGGACAGAAGTTGGCCCGTCATATCCTGATGCTCTGATCATCTCAGTTAGGTAACAGAGTAGGTACAGTACACAAACAAATCAACTTAAACGGCCATCCAACTCCTACGGCTTACTACTGTGAGTTCCAAGTTATCCTGGAATTATGCAATAAGGATTACTATTTGTGCCTGAGCTGTCTTAACATCTGATGTCACTTTTCGTTTCCAGAATGCGTATTCTATATACATGTACTGCTGGAATGTATTCATTTAATATTTATTATGTATTGTTCTGTATTTAAATTTTTTTAATTTCCTGCTAATTATTTTCTGCATTTTACTTTCTGCTTTTATACTCTGCTTTAGCTTTGTTTTGGGTTCGGCTTGAATTGGTTTAATTATGTTGGTTCAACATGAACCCAAACCCCCACCTACCACCACCCCATTTAAAACCCCAAACCCTTTCTATCTCTTTATTACTCTTCTTCTTCCTCATAACTCTCCCACCAACCTAGAAGAGATAGGCAAGTGCCAACTTGCTTCTTGATGGATCTCCATTTTTGTTGT
Organism: Iris pallida; assembly: GCA_029216955.1. NCBI lineage: Eukaryota > Viridiplantae > Streptophyta > Magnoliopsida > Asparagales > Iridaceae > Iris > Iris pallida. The sequence goes on from JANAVB010003600.1 coordinate 12,405,319, forward strand.
TCTTAGGACAGACCCTAGGATTCAGAAGCTTAGGACAGAATGTGAGTCAGGACTCAGGAAGGAGATGAGAATTCATGAAGATGGTACACTTAGGTTTGGGTCACGTCTATGTGTGCCTGGTGGAGATATGAGACTGAAGGTTATGGCAGAAGCTCCCGTAATATAAGCAGATACCGCTCCCTGCCCGTGTGGCAGATTTGTAGTATCTGTGGGAACCCGCCGGCCTGTTAGACGCTAATAGTCCCAAAGAGGGCTGCCATGTAAGAACTCGGGAATCCATTCTCTCCACGCAATCATTATTTTATTTAACTTAGTAGCCTCTATGTTAAGTGAAATCCCATGCCGTGGATCATGGTCATTTCAGAATGAGTACTTCCGTACAAAGTACGATATGCCCAACTCATGCGGTTGGGAAATAAAGATTTCATGCGGCTGAGAAATAAAATTCCATACGGCTGAGAAATAAAAATTTCTCATACGGTTGGAAAATAAAGATTTCATGCGGCTGTGGGAAATAAAGATTTCATGCGGCTACGAAATAAAGATTTCTCATGCGGTTGGGAAATAAAGATTTCATGCGGCTGAGAAATAAAATTTCATGCGGCCGAGAAATAAAGATTTCTCATGCGGTTGGAAAATAAAGATTTCAGGCGGCTGTATATGTGGGAACCAGCCGGCCTGTTGGGCTCTAATAGTCCCAAAGAGGGCTACCATGTAAGAACTCGGGAATCCATTCTCTCCATGCAATCATTATTTTATTTAACTTAGTAGCCTCTATGTTAAGTAAAATCCCATGCCGTGGATCATGGTCATTTCAGAATGAGTACTTCCGTACAAAGTATGATATGTCCAACTCTACAACGATACCCGTGCGGTTAAGTTGTAGGTCTTACATAGCGTAATACAACAATTAAAACTAACCACGGAATAATCATGCCTTGACCAAAAAGTACACATGATGCTTTCGTGAAAATAAATAAATTGTAGCCTGCATGTATCTATATGTCAATATTCGGGATTGGTCAATCGATTGCAAATATGAACGTGTCTTATTCCATTTAATTCAATAAGACGACTAGCAAGTCTCTTAGTTCCATCTAGGAACGCATGATAAATTATTAATCTCATGATCAATTATTGAAATAAAAATCTCATGCGGTTGGGAAATAAAAATCTCATGCGGTTGGAAAATAAAAATCTCATGCGACTGGGAAATAAAATCTCATGCGACTGGGAAATAAATATCTCATGCCTCTGGGAAATAAAGATTTCATGCGGTTGGGGAAAATAAAGATTTCATGCGGCTGAGAAATAAAGATTTCATGCGGCTGAGAAATAAAGATTTCATGCGGTTGGGAAATAAATATCTCATGCGGCTGGAAAATAAATATCTCATGCGGCTGAGAAATAAAGATTTCATGCGACTGTGGGAAATAAAGATTTCATGCGGTTGGGAAATAAATATCTCATGCGGCTGAGAAATAAAGATTTCATGCGGCTGTGGAAAATAAAGATTTCATGCGGTTGGGAAATAAATATCTCATGCGACTGGAAAATAAATATCTCATGCGGCTGGGAAATAAATATCTCATGCGGCTAAGAAATAAAGAATTCATGCGGCTGAGAAATAAAGATTTCATACGGCTGTGGGAAATAAAGATTTCATGCGGTTGGGAAATAAATATCTCTTGCAGCTGAGAAATAAAGATTTCATGCGATTGGGAAATAAAGATTTCATGCGGTTGGAAAATAAATATCTCATGCGATTGGAAAATAAATATCTCATGCGGCTGGAAAATAAATATCTCATGCGGCTGAGAAATAAATATTTCATGCGGTTGGGAAATAAATATCTCATGCGGCTGAGAAATAAAGATTTCATGCGGCTGAGAAATAAAGATTTTATGCGGTTGGAAAATAAAGATTTCATGCGGTTGGGAAATAAATATCTCATGCGACTGGGAAATAAATATCTCATGCGGCTGGAAAATAAATATCTCATGCGGCTGAGAAATAAATATTTCATGCGGTTGGGAAAGTGGGGACCTATCTTCTCAGAAAATCTGAGAGTATGGTCATGGAACCCTTGGCTTCCAAGCTCCAAAAACCTTCACCGTAAGTCCAAATTTGGACTTCCATAGGTCAAAATGGGGTAGAACGAAATTCTCTATAACATGGAAACATCAAAACATAGAAATAACAATGTTAAATAGATCAAAACCCAAGAAATCTGAAATTACTATAAACTTAGATCTAGAAGAATTTGGCCACAGAAATTGAAAATGTCAAGCACTAAAGTGTCTTAGAATGTTGAGAGGAAGACAATGGAACAACAAAAATAGAGATCCATCAAGAAGCAAGTTGGCACTTGCCTATCTCTTCTAGGTTGGTGGGAGAGTTATGAGGAAGAAGAAGAGTAATGAACAGAGAAAGGGTTTGGGGCTTTAAATGGGGTGGTGGTAGGTGGGGGTTTGGGTTCATGTTGAACCTACATAATTAAACCAATTCAAGCCGAACCCAAAACAAAGCTAAAGCAGAGTATAAAAGTAGAAAGTAAAATACAGAAATAAAATACAGAAAATAATTAGCAGGAAATTAAAGAAATTTAAATATAAAATAATACATGATAAATATTAAATGAATACATTCCAGCAGTACATGTATTTAGAATACGCATTCTGGGAACGGGAAGTGACATCTCTACCCTCCTTAGAAAAATTTCGTCCTCAGAATTTCTGATTCAAGCATGATCGAAACATCGGAGCTAAACTAATTTAAGTATAAGCAATTTGAGTAAGCAATCATTCTATAATGTTAACAGTAGGTAACATATCCATGTTGAACATTTTACGACACCAAGCAATTCTACTCATAAGGTAACAAGCATGAGGAGTTAAGACAATCAAGGTATACAGAAAGAGATATACCTTGTGAGTCAAACAGGTGCGGATACCGTGATCGGATATCATCCTCACGTTCCCACGTTGACTCCCCTAAAGAGTGATGACCCCAAGCAACCCGGACAAGGCTACTAGTTCGATTCTTGAGTATCTTCTCTCTTCGGTCCAAAATAGACACAGGCTGTTCCTCGTAAGACAGGTTGGTACCAACAACCAGCTCAGAATGATCAAGGACATGGCTTGGGTCCGATACATACCTTCGCAACTGAGATACATGAAACATGTCATGCACCTCTCGTAACGAAGATGGAAGGGATAAACGATAAGCAACATCGCCAATCCTCTCAAGGATAACAAATGGGCCCACGTATCGGGGATTCAACTTCCCGCGAATGCCAAATCTAATGACCCCATGGGTAGGTAAGATCCGCAAGAATACGTGGTTCCCAACTGAAAATTCTAACGGCCTACGATGCTGGTCTTCCAATGACGATGTCGATCTTGCGCAACTCGAAGTCGCTCTCTAATTCCTTTGACCACTTCCACTGTCTGAATAATCATCTCCGGGCCTAACATCTTCCTCTCCCGAATATCTTCCCATGCCAGTGGCGACCTACACTTCTTACCATATAGTGCTTCAAATGGAGCCATCTGGATACTGGTTTGATAACTGTTGTTATATGAGAACTCGACCAAGTGTAGATGGCTCTCCCAAGATCCTCCAAAATCTAGGGTGTAAGCTCGTAACATATCCTCTAAAGTCTGAATTGTTCTTTCTGATTGCCCGTCCGTCTGTGGATGGTAAGCCGTGCAAAATCTTAACTTGGTACCCAGGCTATGATATAAGCTCTTCCGAAAATGTGATATAAAATGGGTATTTCTGTCTGACACAATACTGACAGGGACTCTATGATGCCTGACTATCTGTTGCATATACAACTCTGCCAACTTTTCTGTGGATTGCCCTACTCTGAAAGGAAGAAAGCGTGCCACCTTTATAAGCCGGTCCACTATCACCCATATAGCATTTTTACCACTTGGGGATCTCCGTAAACCGGTCACAAAGTCCAATGTGATGTGCTTCCACTTCCATTCCGGGATAGGGAGTGGGTGCAAAAACCCAGCTGGCCTCTGCTGTTCTGCCTTCACTTGCTGACATACCAAGTAACGGGAAACAAATCTAGCTATCTCCCTCTTCATCACGTTCCACCAGAAGTGCTGCTTGATATCTTGGTACATCTTGGTCCCTACAGGGAGTATGGAATACTGAGAGCTGTGAGCTTCTGCCATAACCTCATGTCTGATATATCCACCAGGCACACATAGACGTAACCCAAACCTAAGTGTACCATCTTCATGAATTCTCATCTCCTTCCTGAGTCCTGAGTCACATTCTGTCCTAAGCTTCTGAATCCTTGGGTCTTGTGCCTGAGCTGCCTTGATCCTGTCTACCAAGTCGGATTGAACTTGTAGACTCGCTAGAACTCCTACATCACTAGGAAGTATAACCTCGATGCCCATCTCCTGAAGGTCATCTAAGATATGCCTCTGTGTTGTTAACATAAATGCACCGCCTCTCTTGCTGAGAGCATCTGCTACCATATTAGCCTTGCCTGGATGATACTGAAGCTCCACGTCGTAATCCTTGATCAACTCCAACCATCTTCTCTGCCTCATGTTCAGTTCCTTCTGGGTAAAGATGTACTTCAGACTTTTATGGTCTGTGTACATGTCTACTCGGTCACCATATAAGTAATGCCTCTATATCTTCAAAGCAAATACTACTGCTGCCAACTCCAAGTCATGAGTCGGATAATTCTTCTCGTGGTCCCGAAGTTGCCTAGATGCGTACGATATTACCTTCCCATGCTGCATGAGGATACATCCAAGTCCTTTACCTGACACATCACAATAAACGGTAAAACCTCCGGGTCCAACTGGCAAAGTAAGAATAGGCGCTGATATCAACTTCTGCTTCAGATTCTCAAATGATGCCTGGCATTCTGCCGACCAGACGAATGGTACATCCTTCCGTGTCAAGCGGGTCATGGGTGCTGAAAGCCTTGCAAAATCTGATAGAAACCTTCTGTAATATCCTGTCAATCCCAAGAAACTCCGTACATCAGCTACGGTATTGGGTACTGGCCAACTCTCTACTGCTTCTACCTTCTTGGGATCCACTGCTACTCCAGCTCCTGATACGATGTGACCCAAAAATGAAATATGGTCCGACCAAAACTCACACTTGCTGAGCTTGGCATACAACTGGTTCTCTCTCAGAACCTGTAACACCTCTTCACTAGTTGAATATACAAGAATGTCATCGAGAAACACAACGACAAATTGATCCAAGTACGGCATAAAGATGCGATTCATTAAATCCATAAAGATTACTGGAGCATTGGTCAAACCAAACGGCATTACTAAGAATTCATAATGCCCATACTTCGACCTGAATGCTGTCTTGGGAATGTCCTCCGTCCGAACCCTCACTTGATGATACCCTGAACGAAGATCTATCTTGAAGAAAACTCTAGCTTTGCTCAACTGATCAAATAAGTCGTCGATCCTGGGTAGTGGGTACTTGTTCTTTACTGTTGCCGCGTTAAGCTTCCTGTAATCGATGCACAATCTGGATGACCCATCCTTCTTCCCCACAAGTACCACTGGTGCTGCCCATGGTGACTCGCTAGCTTGGATGAACTTCTTCTCCTTCAGTTCCTCTATGTGCTGATATACCTTGGCCTGCTCGGAATCCGCCATTCTATAAACTCGATCTGATATCGGTTTAGTTCCAGGTGCCAATTCTATACTGAACTCAATATCTCTAACCGGTGGTAGACCTGGAAGTTCTTCAGGAAATACGTCTAGAAACTCTTCAACTACCTTCGGGACTTGAACTTCTTCCATTACCGTCACTACTCCTTGCTCTTGTTGAGTTGCTACTGATCTGACTAAGGTAAACCGCTTTATGCCTGGGATGTCAAAAGATACACTCCCTCTACGACAATCTATTGTCGTATGACTGTCTTTCAGCCAGTCCATGCCTAAGATAACGTCGAAATTTCCAACTGGAAATTCTCTCAACCTAGCAGGTAAGGAATGCCCATAAACTACAATGCTACATGCTAGAATAACTCTACTAACCCCTACGAACCTATTACCAGTGAGTATATTTAACCTCCCTGGCAATGCCTCGAATTCTATTCCTAGCCGTGTTGCAAATTGTGCAGATATAAATATGTGTGATGCTCCCGAATCAAACAACGCTACTGCGGGATATGAGGCGACGAGAATGTTACCTGCCACAACATCTCCCGATACTAATGCCTCCTCCAAGGACAGAGTGAATGCCTGCCCTCGACCTCCTTGCTGGTTTCCATGCTGCGGCCTAGCCTGGTGCTGCCGCTGGCCCCTGCCTTGGTGATGTTGGGGTGGTCTATGCTGGTGTTGATGCATTGACGGTCCCTGCTGCCGAAACATTTGAGCCTGTGTCATGAACGGGCGCTGTGCCAACGTCCTCACTGCTACCGCTGGTCCTCGATACTGTCCTACCCCTGGTGCTGGCAGAGCAGGAAATTGTTGTACTGGTCCTCCTGACCTTGAATTTATGGGACATGTGGTAACCCGATGATCTGGATTTCCACATATCAAACACTGTCCGTTCAATATCCTACACACATCTATAGTATGCCCTATCTTCCCGCAATAAGTGCAGCCCGCTGGGGGTTGCTGGTTCTTCCTCTGTTACTGCTGTTGCCTGGGTGGTGGTGCTAGCCCTCGCATTGCCATATCGTGAATACGAATGCCAGGGGACGGTGCTGTTGTTCGGGGTGCTGCTCCCCCTCCTCCTTCAATCTGACTGTGTGATCTCTTCTGACCTCCAGTCCTTGCCGTGATCCTCTGAGTGGTGATCTCATGCCTCCGAGTGGCCGTCAATATCTCATCGAAAGTCTGATAATTGTGCCCCTCTATCAACTGCAAGAGTTCAAGATGGAACCCTTGCTGAAACCTCATAGACCTCTGGCTCTCTGTGGCTACCATCTCCGGGACGAACCTACTCATTCTGCAGAACTCCGCTGCATAAGCATCTACTGTCTTCCAGCCTGTCTGAGGTTGATAAACTTCTGTTGTAGCTCAAACTGCGCCACAACTCTATAGTACTTTATCTTGAATCTTGCTATAAAATAGTCCCAAGCCACAGGACGTCTGATGCCTACCTCCTCTGATTCCCACCAATCACGTACGAGATCCTGAAGTAACAACTTTACCTGATCCACACGTTCTTCTGCCGGCACCTTAGCGGCTGTCAAAATGGCCTCAATATCCTTAAGCCATGCATCTGCTGAGATGGCATCCTCCGTGCCTTCGAAACGGCGGGGGTTGTACTTACAAAACCTGGCTGACGCTCCTGAATCTGTCTGCAATCCTTGGTTAAGTAGTACATTCTGCTCTTGTAACTGAGCGTGCATGCGCTGCTGGACTAACATCTGATGTTGCTGAGTAGCCATCATCCCTATCATGATCTCCAGAAGGGCTGGTGTATCCACTTCCACTGGGGTAGGTAGAACTATTGGTGGTGTAGGAACCTCCGGATACTATGGTCCAGCTGCTGGTTCCACTATCACTTCTTCTTGGATAGCCTCTTGAGGTTGTACTGGCCCTTGTTGCTGACCGACCTTGTCAGGTTGCCCAAGTTGCCATTGTTGTTGTTGTCCAGTCCTGACAGGTACGGACGAGGTGCCCCTAAGAAAAGGGACAAGTGAACAATCAAACGACCGGACATGAAGGATCAATGAAGCCATGGATATGAGAAGGTCAAGCTAGGATTGAGAACAACGAATCATGAGATCAAGGGGGAACATGTGTGATTGAGACATCCTATAAATCAAAATACCCCACAAGTCTGAAATTAGACCTGCATGGGCCACCACTAAAACCTTGTCACGTCCCAGAACCAGAATACTGGAGAGCGGGGGAATGACTCAGCCAGCTACGTATTACCGGTAGATGAATACCGTATAATACGATCAATGTTGTCTAAAAGACAAGGGGGTGCATGCTACATGAAAGTCTCGCTATGGTCACTTCACATCTATTGTCTCAATCATTCAAACATGAAGCAATAACAGAGAACATTTAAGATAAAGCAATAAGGCGTCCCAAACGCTTAGTCAAAATGTTCTTGAGATCTGGCTTTACAAAACATAGCCAGATGATATAGCAACATATACACAATTGTTATCAGCTGCAGTCTGACTTAATTATAATTATGTAAAAGTAAGTGCAAGACTGTCCGACTAACATGTCGGTGCCAAGCGGCAAAATATAAAGTAATTAACAAAACGAGTGGGGAAGTAAGGAACCCACTCGAGTCCTCCTACGATCATTCCTCTAGTATTGACCATCTTGGAGGTAGAGGTAAGTTGAGTCCTCGGGAACCGGCTCTAAATCTGGCCATGCAAAACCAGAGAGGTTAGACCTCTAATAGAAAGTACCGCAAGAAAGCACGATATGAGGCATTAAACCAGTAAATAAGAGAATATAATAATAGATCTCTGCTTGCTACTGTGATTCACGTAGCATCACGACACTTCGAACCAACCTCCCAACCAAACAAGGACAGAAGTTGGCCCGTCATGTCCTGATGCTCTGATCATCTCAGTTAGGTAACAGAGTAGGTACAGTACACAAACAAATCAACTTAAACGGCCATCCAACTCCTACGGCTTACTACTGTGAGTCCCAAGTTATCCTGGAATTATGCAATAAGGATTTCTCAGTTCTTACTATGGGCAAGCAAGACCAGTCTATCCAATCAATCAATTGGCCAATCATAAATTAGAGGAGTCCCAGCGAGACGCCCGTCATCAATATACAATATACAATAATATAAGCAGATACCGTTCCCTGCCCGTGTGGCAGATTTGCAGTATCTGTGGGAACCAGCCGGCCTGTTGGGCGCTAATATTCCCAAAGAGGGCTGCCATATAAGAACTCGGGAATCCATTCTCTTCATGCATTCATTATTTTATTTAACTTAGTAGCCTCTATGTTAAGTGAAATCCCATGACGTGGATCATGGTCTTTTCAGAATGAGTACTTCCGTACAAGGTACGATATGCCCAACTCTACAACGATACCCGTGCGGTTAGGTTGTAGGTCTTACATAGCGTAATGCAATAATTAAAACTAATCACGAAATAATCATGCCTTGACCATAATGTGCACATGCTGCTTTTGTAAAATAAATAAATAAATTATAGCCTGTATGTATCTATATGTCAATATTCGGGATTGGCAATCGATTGTAAATATGAACGTGTTTTATTCCATTTAATTCAATAGGACGACTAGCCAGTCTCTTAGTTCCATCTAGGAATGCATGATAAATTATTAATCTCATGATCACTTATTGAAATAAAAATCTCATGCGGCTGGGAAATAAAAATCTCATGCGGCTGGGAAATAAATATCTCATGCGGCTGGGAAATAAATATTTCATGCGGCTGGAAAATAAATATTTCATGCGGTTGGGAAATAAAGATTTCACGTGACTGAGAAATAAAGATTTCTCATGCGGTTGGAAAATAAAAATTTTATGCGACTGAGAAATAAAATTCCATGTGGCTGAGAAATAAAGATTTCTCATGCAGTTGGGAAATAAAGATTTCATGCGGCTGTGGGAAATAAAGATTTCATGTGGCTAAGAAATAAAGATTTCTCATGCAGTTGGGAAATAAAAATTTCATGCGGCTGAGAAATAAAATCTCATGCGGCTGAGAAAGTGGGACCCATCTTCTCAGAAAACATGAGAAGGATGGTCATGGAACCCTTGGCTTCCAAGCTCCATAAAACCTTCACCGTAAGTCCAAATTTGGACTTCCATAGGTCAAAATAGGGTAGAACGAAATTTTCTACAACATGGAACCATCAAAACTTAGAAATAACAATGTTAAATAGATCAAAACCCAAAAAATCCGAAAATACTATAAACTTAGATCTAGAAGAATTTAGCCATAGAAATTAAAAATGCCAAGCACTAAAGTGTCTTAGAATATTGAGAGAAAGACAATGGAACAACAAAAATGGAGATCCATCAAGAAGCAAGTTTGCACTTGCCTATCTCTTCTAGGTAGGTGGGAGAGTTATGAGGAAGAAGAAGAGTAATGAGAAGAAGTAATGAAGAGAGAGAAAGGGTTTGGGGCTTTAAATGGGGTGGTGGTAGGTGGGGATTTGGGTTCATGTTGAACCAACATAATTAAACCAATTCAAGTCGAACCCAAAACAAAGCTAAAGCAGAGTATAAAAGCATAAAGTAAAATGCAGAAATAAAATACAAAAAAATAATTAGCAGGAAATTAAAGGAATTTAAATATAAAACAATACATCATAAATATTAAATGAATACATTCCAGCAGTACATGTATTTAGAATACGTATTTTGAAAACTGGAAGAACAAAATGTTCTTAAGATCTGGCTTTACAAAACATAGCCAGATGATATAGCAACATATACACAATTGTTATCAGCTGCAGTCTGACTTACTTACAATTATATAAAAGTAAGTGCAAGACTATCCGACTAACATGTCGGTGCCAAGCGGCAAAATGTAAAGTAATTAACAAAACGAGCGGAGAAGTAAGGAACCCACTCGAGTCCTCCTGTGATCATTCCTCTAGTATTGACCATCTTGGAGGTAGAGGTAAGCTGAGTCCTCAGAAATCGGCTCTAAATCTGGCCATGCAAAACCAGAGAGATTAGACCTCAAATAGCAAGTACCGCAAGTAAGCACGATATGAGACACTAAACCAGTAAATAAGAGAATATAATAATAGATCTCTGCTTGCTACTGGAATTCACGTAACATCACGACACTTCGAACCAACCTCCCAACCAAACAAGGACAGAAGTTGGTCCGTCATGTCCTCATGCTCTAATCATCTCAGTTAGGTAACAGAGTAGGTACAGTACACAAACAAATCAACTTAAACGGCCATCCAACTCCTACGGCTTACTACTGTGAGTCCCAAGTTATCCTGGAATTATGCAATAAGGATTTTTCAGTTCTTACTATGGTCAAGCAAGGCTAGCCTATCCAATCAATCAATTGTGCCAATCATGAATTAGACGAGTCCCAGCTGGACGCCCGTCATCAATATATAATATATAATAATATAAGCAGATACCGCTCCCTGCCCGTGTGGCAGATTTATAGTATCTGTGGGAACCAGCCGGCCTGTTGGGCGCTAATAGTCCCAAAGAGAGCTGCCATATAAGAACTCGGGAATCCATTCTCTCCATGCAATCATTATTTTATTTAACTTAGTAGTCTCTATGTCAAGTGAAATCCCATGCCGTGGATCATGGTCATTTCAGAATGAGTACTTCCGTACAAAGTACAATATGCCCAACTCTACAACGATACCCGTACGGTTAAGTTGTAGGTCTTACATAGCGTAATACAACAATTGAAACTAACCACGGAATAATCATGCCTTGACCATAAAGTACACATGCTGCTTTCATGAAAATAAATAAATTGTAGCCTGCATGTATCTATATGTCAATATTCGGGATTGGCCAATCGATTGTAAATATGAACGTGTCTTATTCCATTTAATTCAATAAGACGACTAGCCAGTCTTTTAGTTCCATCTAGGAACGCATGATAAATTATTAATCTCATGATCAATTATTGAAATAAAAATCTCATGCGGTTGGAAAATAAAAATTTCATGCGGCTGGGAAATAAAAATCTCATGCCGCTGGAAAATAAAATCTCATGCGCTTGAGAAATAAAAAATCTCATGCGACTAGGAAATAAATATCTCATGCGGCTAGAAAATAAATATTTCATGCGGCTGTGGGAAATAAAGATTTTATGCGGTTGGAAAATATAGATTTTATGCGGCTGAGAAATAAAGATTTCATGCGGCTGAGAAATAAATATTTCATGCGGTTGGAAAATAAATATCTCATGCGACTGGGAAATAAATATCTCATGCGGCTGGAAAATAAATATCTCATGCGGCTGAAAAATAAAGATTTCATGCGGCTGAGAAATAAAGATTTCATGCGGCTGTGGAAAATAAAGATTTCATGCGGTTGGGAAATAAATATCTCATGCGGCTGAGAAATAAAGATTTCATGAGGCTGAGAAATAAAGATTTCATGCAGCTATGGGAAATAAAGATTTCATGCGGTTGGAAAATAAATATCTCATGCGACTGGGAAATAAATATCTCATGCGGCTGGGAAATAAATATCTCATGCGGCTGAGAAATAAATATTTCATGCGGTTGGAAAATAAATATCTCATGCGGCTGAGAAATAAGGATTTTATGCGGCTGAGAAATAAAGATTTAATGCGGTTGGGAAATAAAGATTTCATGCGGTTGGAAAATAAATATCTCATGCGACTGGAAAATAAATATGTCATGCGGCTGGGAAATAAATATCTCATGCGGCTGAGAAATAAATATTTCATGCGGTTGGGAAAGTGGGGACCCATCTTCTCAGAAAACCTGAGAATGATGGTCATAGAACCCTTGGCTTCCGAGCTCCATAAAACCTTCACCGTAAGTCCAAATTTGGACTTCCACAGGTCAAAATGGCGTAGAACGAAATTCTCTATAACATGGAACCATCAAAACTTGGAAATAATAATGTTAAATAGATCAAAACCCAAAAAATTTGAAATTACTATAAACTTAGATCTAGAAAAATTTAGTCATAGAAATTGAAATTGCCAAGCACTAAAGTGTCTTAGAATATTGAGAACAAGACAATGGAACAACAAAAATAGAGATCCATCAAGAAGCAAGTTGGCACTTGCCTATCTCTTCTAGGTTGGTGGGAGAGTTATGAGGATGAAGAAGAGTAATGAAGAGAGAGAAAGGATTTGGGACTTTAAATGGGGTGGTGGTAGGTAGGGGTTTGGGTTCATGTTGAACCAACATAATTAAACCAATTCAAGTCGAACCCAAAACAAAGCTAAAGCAGAGTATAAAAGCATAAAGTAAAATACAGAAATAAAATACAGAAAAATAATTAGCAGAAAATTAAAGGAATTTAAATACAGAACAATACATGATAAATATTAAATGAATACATTCCAGCAGTACATGTATTTAGAATACGTATTCTGGGAACGGGAAGTGACATCTCTATCCTCCATAGAAAAATTTTGTCCTCGAAATTTCAGATCCAAGCATGATAGAAACATCGGAGCTAAACTAATCTAAGTATAAGCAATTTGAGTAAGCAATCATTCTATAATGTTAACAGTAACATATCCATGTTGAACATTTTACGACACCAAGCAATTCTACTCATAAGGTAACAAGCATGAGGAGTTAAGACAATAAAGGTATACAGAAAGAGATATACCTTGTGAGTCAAACAGGTGCGGATACCGTGATCGGATATCATCCTCACGTTCCCATGTTGACTCCCCTAAAAAGTGATGACCCCAAGCAACCCGGACAAGGCTAATTGTTCGGTTCTTGAGTATCTTTTCTCTTCGGTCCAAAATAGACACAGGTTGTTCCTCGTAAGACAGGTTGGTACCAACAACCAGCTCAGAATGATCAAGGACATGGCTTGGGTTCGATACATACCTTCGCAACTGAGATACATGAAACACGTCATGCACCTCTCGTAACGAAGGTGGAAGGGATAAACGATAAGCAACATCGTCTATCCTCTCAAGGATAACAAACGGGCCCACGTATTGTGGACTCAATTTCCCACGAATGCCAAATCTAATAACCCCACGGGTAGGTGAGATCCGCAAGAATACGTGGTCCCCAACAGAAAAATCTAACGGTCTACGATGCTGGTCCGCCCAATGACGATGCCGATCCTGTGTAACTCGAAGTCGCTCTCTAATTCTTTTGACCACTTCCACTGTCTGAACAATCATCTCCGGGCCTAACATCTTTCTCTCCCTAATATCATCCCATGCCAGTGGCGACCTATACTTCTTACCATATAGTGCTTCAAATGGCGCCATCTGGATAATGGCTTGATAACTGTTGTTATATGAGAACTCGACCAAGTGTAGGTGGCTCTCCCAAGATTCTCCAAAATCTAGGGTGCAAGCTCGCAACATATCCTCTAAAGTCTGAACTGTTCTTTCTGATTGTCCGTCCGTCTGTGGATGGTAAGCCGTGCTAAATCTTAACTTGGTACCCAGGTTATGATGTAAGCTCTTTCAAAAATGTGATATAAAATGGGTATCTCTGTCTGACACAATACTGACAGAGACTCCATGCTGTCTGACTATCTGTTGCATATACAACTCTGCCAACTTTTCTGTAGATTGTCCTACTCTGAAAACAGAAATACCCATTTTACATCAGATAGTAGGATAATCTACAGAAAGGTTGGCAGAATTATATATGCAACAGATAGTCAGGCAGCATGGAGTCTCTGTCAGTATTGTGTCAGACAGAGATACTCGTTTTATATCACATTTTTGGAAGAGCTTACATCATAGCATGGGTACCAAGTTAAGATTTAGCACGGCTTACCATCGAAAGACGGACAGGCAATCAGAAAGAACAATTCAGACTTTAGAGGATATGTTACGAGCTTGCACCCTAGATTTTGGAGGATCTTGGAAGAGCCATCTACACTTGGTCGAGTTCACATATAACAACAGTTATCAAGCCAGTATCCAGATGGCGCCATTTGAAGCACTATATGGTAAGAAGTGTAGGTCGCCACTAGCATGGGACGATATCGGGGAGAGAAAGATGTTAGGCCCGGAGATGATTGTTCAGACAGTAGAAGTGATTAAAAGAATTAGAGAGCAACTTTGAGTTGCGCAGGATCGGCATCGTCATTGGGCGGACCAGCATCGTAGACAGTTAGAATTCTCTGTTGGGGGCCACGTATTCTTGCGGATCTCACCTACCCGTAGGGTCATTAGATTTGGCATTCGCGAGAAATTGAGTCCGCGATACGTGGGCCCGTTTGTTATCCTTGAGAGGATAGGCGATGTTGCTTATCGTTTATCCCTTCCACCTTCGTTACGAGAGGTGCATGACGTGTTTCATGTATCTCAGTTGTGAAGGTATGTATCGGATCCAAGCCATGTCCTTGATCATTCTGAGCTGGTTGTTGGTACCAACCTGTCTTACGAGGAACAGCATGTAACTATTTTGGACCGAAGAGAGAAGATACTCAAGAACCGAACAATTAGCCTTGTCCGGGTTGCTTGGGGTCATCACTCTTTAGGGGAGTCAACGTGGGAACGTGAGGATGATATCCGATCATGGTATCCGCACCTGTTTGACTCACAAGGTATATCTCTTTTTGTATACCTTGATTGTCTTAACTCCTCATGCTTGTTACCTTATGAGTAGAATTGCTTGGTGTCGTAAAATGTTCAACATGGATATGTTACTTACTGTTAACATTATAGAATGATTGCTTACTCAAATTGCTTATACTTAGATTAGTTTAGCTACGATATTTCTATCATGCTTGGATCTGAAATTCTGAGGACAAAATTTTTCTAAGGAGGGTAGAGATGTCACTTCCCGTTCCCAGAATGCGTATTCTAAATACATGTACTGCTGGAATGTATTCATTTAATATTTATCATGTATTGTTCTGTATTTAAATTTC
Organism: Iris pallida; assembly: GCA_029216955.1. Lineage (NCBI taxonomy): Eukaryota > Viridiplantae > Streptophyta > Magnoliopsida > Asparagales > Iridaceae > Iris > Iris pallida. The sequence goes on from JANAVB010003600.1 coordinate 12,420,859, forward strand.
TTTAATTTCCTGCTAATTATTTTCTGCATTTTATTTCTGCATTTTACTTTCTGCTTTTATACTCTGCTTTAGCTTTGTTTTGGTTTCGGCTTGAATTGGTTTAATTATGTTGGTTCAACATGAACCCAAACCCCCACCTACCGCCATCCCATTTAAAGCCCCAAACCCATTTTTCTTTTTCCTCATAACTCTTCCACCAACCTAGAAGAGATAGGCAAGTGCCAACTTGCTTATTGATGGATCTCCATTTTTGTTGTTCCATTGTCTTCCTCTCAACATTCTAAGACACTTTAGTGCTTGGCATTTTCAATTTATATTGCTAAATTCTTCTAGATCTAAGTTTATAGTAATTTCGGATTTCTTGGGTTTTGATCTATTTAACAATATTTTTTTCTAAGTTTTGATGGTTCCATATTATAGAGAATTTTGTTCTACCCCATTTTGACCTATGGAAGTCCAAATTTGGACTTACGGTGAAGGTTTTATGGAGGTTGGAAGCCAAGGGTTCCATGACCATCCTTTTCAGGTTTTCTGAGAAGATGGGTCCCCACTTTTCCAACCGCATGAAATATTTATTTCTCAGTCGCATGAGATATTTATTTCCCAGCCGCATGAGATATTTATTTTCCAGTCGCATGAGATATTTATTTTCCAACCGCATGAAATCTTTATTTCCCAACCGCATGAAATCTTTATTTCTCAGCCGCATAAAATCTTTATTTCTCAGCCGCATGAGGTATTTATTTCCCAACCGCATGAAATATTTATTTCTCAGCCGTATGAGATATTTATTTCTCAGCCGCATGAGATATTTATTTCCCAGCGCATGAGATATTTATTTCCCAACCGCATAAAATCTTTATTTTCCACAGCCGCATGAAATCTTTATTTCTCAGCCGCATGAAATCTTTATTTCTCAGCCGCATGAGATATTTATTTTCCAACATCATGAAATCTTTATTTCCCACAGCCGCATAAAATCTTTATTTCTCAGCCGCATAAAATCTTTATTTCTCAGCCGCATGAGATATTTATTTCCCAGCCGCATGATATATTTATTTTCCAGTCGCATGAGATATTTATTTTCCAACCGCATGATATCTTTATTTCTCAGCCGCATGAAATCTTTATTTCTCAGTCGCATGAAATCTTTATTTCCCAACCGCATAAAATCTTTATTTTCCACAGCCGCATGAAATATTTATTTTCCAGCCGCATGAGATATTTATTTCCCAGTCGCATGAGATTTTTTATTTCTCAGCCGCATGAGATTTTATTTCCCAGCCGCATGAGTTTTTTATTTCCCAACCGCATGAGATTTTTATTTCAATAATTGATCATGAGATTAATAATTTATTATGCGTTCCTAGATGGAACTAAGAGACTGGCTAGTCATCTTATTGAATTAAATAGAATAAGATACGTTCATATTTGCAATCGATTGGCCAATCCCGAATATTGACATATAGATACATGCAGGCTACAATTTATTTATTTTTACGAAAGCAGCATGTGTACTTTATGGTCAAGGCATGATTATTTCGTGGTTAGTTTTAATTGTTGCATTACGCTATGTAAGACCTACAACTTAACCGCACGGGTATCGTTGTAGAGTTGGGCATATCATACTTTGTACGGAAGTACTCATTATGAAATGACCATGATCCACGGCATAGGATTTCACTTAATATAGAGGCTACTAAGTTAAATAAAATAATGATTGCATGGAGATAATGGATTTTCGAGTTCTTACATTGTAGTCCTCTTTGGGACTATTAGTGCCCAACAGGCCGGCTGGTTCCCACAGATACTGCAAATCTGCCAAACGGGCAGGGAGCGGTATCTGCTTATATTATTGTATATTGTATATTGATGACGGATGTCCGCTGGGACTCGTCTAATTCATGATTGGCGCAATTGATTGATTGGATAGACTAGCCTTGCTTGCCCATAGTAAGAACTGAAAAATCCTTATTGCATAATTCCAGGATAACTTGGGACTCACAGTAATAAGCCGTAGGAGTTGGATGGCCATTTAAGTTGGTTTGTTTGTGTACTGTACCTACTCTGTTACCTAACTGAGATGATCAGAGCATCAGGACATGACGGACCAACTTCTGTCCTTGTTTGGTTGGGAGGTTGGTTCGAAGTGTCGTGATGTTACGTGAATCCCAGTAGCAAGCAGAGATCTATTATTATATTCTCTTATTTACTGGTTTAATACCTCATATCGTGCTTCCTTGCGGTACTTGCTATTAGAGGTCTAACCTCTCTGGTTTTGCATGGCCAGATTTAGAGCCGGTTCCCGAGGACTCAGCTTACCTCTACCTCCAAGATGGTCAATATTAGAGAAATGATCGCAGGAGGAGTCGAGTGGGTTCCTTACTTCCCCGTTCGTTTTATTAATTACTTTACATTTTGTCGCTTGGCACCGACATGTTAGTCAGATAGTCTTGCACTTACTTTTACATAATTGTAATTAAGTCAGACTCCAGCTGATAACAATTGTGTATATGTTGCTATATCATCTGGCTATATTTTGTAAAGCCAGATCTCAATAACATTTTGACTAAGCGTTTGTGTCACTTCCGTTCCCAGAATGCGTATTCTAAATACATGTACTGCTGGAATGTATTCATTTAATATTTATCATGTATTGTTCTGTGTTTAAATTCCTTTAATTTCCTGATAATTACTTTCTGCATTTTATTTATGTATTTTACTTTCTGCTTTTATACTCTGCTTTAGCTTTGTTTTGGGTTTGGCTTGAATTGGTTTAATTATGTTGGTTCAACATGAACCCAAACCCCCACCTACCACCACCCCATTTAAATCCCCAAGTCCTTTCTCTCTCTTCATTACTCTTCTTCTTCCTCATAACTCTCCCACCAACCTAGAAGAGATAGGCAAGTGCCAACTTGCTTCTTGATGGATCTCCATTTTTGTTGTTCCATTGTCTTCCTCTCAACATTCTAAGACACTTTAGTGCTTGGCATTTTCAATTTCTATGGCTAAATTCTTCTAGATCTAAGTTTATAGTAATTTTGGATTTCTTGGGTTTTGATCTATTTAACATTGTTATTTCCAAGTTTTGATGGTTCCATGTTATAGAAAATTTCGTTCTACCCTATTTTGACCAATGGAAGTCCAAATTTGGACTTACGGTGAAGGTTTTATGGAGCTTGGAAGCCAATGGTTCCATGACCATCCTTCTTAGGTTTTCTGAGAAGATGGGTCCCCACTTTCCCAACCGCATGAAATATTTATTTCTCAGCCGCATGAGATATTTATTTTCCAGCTGCATGAGATATTTATTTCCCAGTCGCATGAGATATTTATTTCCCAACCGCATGAAATCTTTATTTCCCAACCGCATGAAATCTTTATTTCTCAGCCGCATGAAATCTTTATTTCTCAGTCGTATGAGATATTTATTTTCCAACCGCATAAAATCTTTATTTCTCAGCCGCATGAGATATTTATTTCTTAGCTGCATGAGATATTTATTTCTCAGCCGTATGAGATATTTATTTTCCAACCGCAGGAAATCTTTATTTCCCACAGCCGCATGAAATCTTTATTTCTCAGCCGCATGAAATCTTTATTTCTCAGCCGCATGAGATATTCATTTCTCAGCCGCATGAGATATTTATTTACCAGTCGCATGAGATATTTATTTTTCAACCGCATGAAATCTTTATTTCTCAGCCGCATGAAATCTTTATTTCTCAACCGCATGAAATCTTTATTTATCAGCCGCATGAAATCTTTATTTCCCAACCGCATGAAATCTTTATTTCCCACAGCCGCATGAAATATTTATTTTCCAGCCGCATGAGATATTTATTTCCCAGTCGCATGAGATTTTTTATTTCTCAGCCGCATGAGATTTTATTTTCCAGCCGCATGAGATTTTTATTTCCCAGCCGCATGAGATTTTTATTTCCCAACCGCATGAGATTTTTATTTCAATAATTGATCATGAGATTAATAATTTATCATGCGTTCCTAGATGGAACTAAGAGACTGGCTTGTCGTCTTATTGAATTAAATGGAATCAGACACGTTCATATTTGCAATTGATTGGCCAATCCCGAATATTGACATATAGATACATGCAGGCTACAATTTATTTATTTTCACGAAAGCAGCATGTGTACTTTATGGTCAAGGCATGATTATTCCGTGGTCAGTTTTAATTGTTGTATTACGCTATGTAAGACCTACAACTTAACCGCACGGGTATCGTTGTAGAGTTGGGCATATCGTACTTTGTACGGAAGTACTCATTCTGAAATGACCATGATCCACGACATGGAATTTCACTTAACATAGAGGCTACTAAGTTAAATAAAATAATGATTGCGTGGAGAGAATGGATTTCCGAGTTCTTATATGGCAGCCCTCTTTGGGACTATTAGCGTCTAACAGGCCGGCTGGTTCCCACAGATACTGCAAATCTGCCATACGGACAGGGAGCGGTATCTGCTTATATTATTATATATTGTATATTGATGACGGGCGTCCCGCTGGGACTCGTCTAATTCATAATTGGCGCAATTGATTGATTGGATAGACTAGCCTTGCTTGCCCATAGTAAGAACTGAGAAATCCTTATTGCATAATTCCATGATAACTTGGGACTCACAGTAGTAAGCCGTAGGAGTTGGATGGCCGTTTAAGTTGGTTTGTTTGTGTACTGTACCTACTCTGTTACCTAACTGAGATGATCAGAGCATCAGGACATGACGGGCCAACTTCTGTCCTTGTTTGGTTGGGAGGTTGGTTCGAAGTGTCGTAATGTTACGTGAATCCCAGTAGCAAGCAGAGATCTATTATTATATTCTCTTATTTACTGGTTTAATGCCTCATATCGTGCTTCATTGCGGTACTTGCTATTACAGGTCTAACCTCTCTGATTTTGTATGGCCAGATTTAGAGCCGGTTCCCGAGGACTCAGCTTACCTCTACCTCCAAGATGGTCAATACTAGAGGAATGATCGCAGGAGGACTCGAGTGGGTTCCTTACTTCCCCGTTCATTTTGTTAATTACTTTACATTTTGTCGCTTGGCACCGACATGTTAGTCGGATAGTCTTGCACTTACTTTTACATAATTGTAATTAAGTCAGACTGTAGCTGATAACAATTGTGTATATGTTGCTATATCATCTGGCTATGTTTTGTAAATCCAGATCTCAAGAACATTTTGACTAAGCGTTTGGGATGCCTTATTGCTTTATCTTAAATGTTCTCTGTTATTGCTTCATGTTTGAATGATTGAGACAATAGATGTGAAGTGACCATAGCGAGACTTTCATATAGTATGCACCCCCTTGTCTTTTAGACAACATTGATCGTATTATACGATATTCATCTACCCGTAATACGTAGCTGGCTGAGTCATTCCCCTGCTCTCCAGTATTCTGGTTCGGGGTCGTGACAAGGTTTTAGTGGTGGTCCATACAGGTCTGATTTCAGACTTGTGGGGTGTAACCTTGTCACGCCCCAGAACCAGAATTCTAGAGAGCGGGGGAATGACTCAGCCAGCTACGTATTACGGGTAGATGAATACCGTATAATATGATCAATGCTGTCTAAAAGACAAGGGGTGTATACTACATGAAAGTCTCGCTATGGTCACTTCACATCTATTGTCTCAATCATTCAAACAAGAAGCAATAACAGAGAACATTTAAGATAAAGCAATAAGGCGTCCCAAACGCTTAGTCAAATGTTCTTGAGATCTGGCTTTAAAAAAAAACCAGATGATATAGCAATATATATACAATTGTTATCAGCTGCAGTCTGACTTAATTACAATTATGTAAAAGTAAGTGCAAGACTATCCGACTAACATATCGGTGCCATGCGGCAAAATGTAAAGTAAGTAACAAAACGAGCGGGGAAGTAAGAAACCCACTCGAGTCCTCCTGCGATCTGTAACACCCCAGTCCCAAAATACGTAGGACTAGGAACGTAGACATGCCAGCTGTATTTATACGAAGTACACTCCAATATATGGAAACCTCGTATGAATACATAAGCTGTAAAATGCAGTAGAACCATAACTAATCTCATCCATACATAATAAATTGAATAAAAGATCATATAATGAGAATGAATTTGTCTTGATACAATATGTTGGGCGGAGACAAATCCACTACCAACAAAATGTGGAAAAGTACATAGAAAATGAAATGAGTGGCGAGCGAAGCGAAGACGATCCAAGTGCAATCATCCTCGAAGAGATAGCGAAGATCACGGCTAGAGCTAGAACACCTGCGAAAGATAATAACACACACCTGGGGAGATAACCAGGTCCTCAGAGGGACGTAACAAGACACATAATATCATGCCATAAACTGAGTAATAAAAGCTCAACAAAAGAGTATATATAACTAAACAAATAAAGGTCCCTAACCATTCTATGTGTTAATGCATTTGAAGACAACGTTCTACACAAGGGCTCCCGAAGCTAGAAACACGGCACGTTAGCGTTTCAACCAAGGCACTAGTGGCGTCTAGAGAAAAGTAAATGCACGGCCCATTAGCACTCGAACGAGAACTAAGGGGCATCCAGAGAAAAATAAATGCACGGCCACTAGCTCTTGGGTGAGTCACTAACGGTAGCTAGAAGAAAGTAAATGCACGGCACATTTGTGTTTCAACCGAGGCACTAGTGGCATCTAGAAAAAGTAAATAAATGCACGGCCACTAGTCTCTCGACTGAGTCACAAATGGCATCTAGAGAAAAGTAAAGGTGTGAAAGCCCCTGCGCCTAATAACTGTCTCCACCCTCCCCATGCACTACTCGTGCTGAATCCACATCACAACATTCCTAATAACTGCTAAGTCGCTAAGTCTTCTAGACAACCATAACTATTTAGCAGTTATTGCCTATCGCACGGCATGTGCGCACCAATGGCCAGTCGATACGTACGTCCGAGATCTATATGAGACTCGTGTCTCGTGATACACAAGTGTCGGGCCAATGAATGCGACACAAACAAAGGTGGTCCCTTAACTCTAAGCCATATGCAACTAAAATATAATAATTTGCAAGTACAATTTATATTTTCTAGAATAAGTAAAAAAAATGCATGATATTGAGCAATAAATTAAACAGTAAAGGCAAGGTGTCTTGCCTGGTAGAGCGCCTGGTGTGCTGTGATAATCAAGGTGGCACGATCTGCAACTTCTATGCAACCACTATGCAAGGTGACCTCGGATGGTGGCACGGATAGTTCCATTGGGTCCAGAAGGGTCAAATTAGTTGGGGTGGACATAAGGTAGTCTCGAAATGGGCGAAGGAATAGGAACAACAGGACTTGGATAAGGATATGAGAGAAATTGAAGAATATGGATAAATAAATATTTAAATATACACGAATTTTAGAAAATATTTATAATTCATAAAACTAGTTTTCATAAGTTAAAATAAGTATCAGAAAAAAATACTCACAGTCAAGAAAAATCTTTTTTTTTTTTGGATAAAATACTAAGTATGTAAATTCTCGTTTTGATAGAAACGATGTTTGATAAAAATACTCTAGATAAATATTCTAGAAAACCATATTTTTCGGATAACCTATTTTTTTGGCAATACTTTTTAGTATACATATTTAGCGTAGAGCAAGCCTAGTAAAGTATTAGCATACTATGAAAATATTAATAAATAAATTTATTTACAATAACAATAATACTTATGATAAAATAACAGCTAAAATAATACTAATATATATATATATATATATATATATATATATATATATATATATATATATGCTACAACGTAAAAAAATATGAATGGTAATTAACTTTAGCAATTTTAATATTTAAAAATTTGCATAGATATTTAATTATCATGTATCCAAAACATAACAAAATAATAATATTTATTTTTCAAATATAATAGTTTTTAACAATACTAATCATAGTAATGAGTATATAAAAAAATAAAATAAAAATAAACTAATAAAATCATAAACTATAATAATAATAATAATAATAATAATAATAATAATAATATAATATTTATTACTTTCAGCCCCTTGCCTTTCCTTTCTCGTGAACGAGAAGGGGTCATCTCCAGTGAAATAGAAACATAAGGAGAGAGAAAGTAATTGAAAAGAAAATAAATAAAAAAACTAAGAACAGCAAAGAAGAAGAGGAGAAAGGAAGAGGGAAGGAGAGTAGAGAGTGGAAATCGAGTGAGAGAGAGGGAAAAGGGGCCGGTCGGGGAAGGGAGAGGCTGAGGGAGGAGCGACGAAAGGGTCGGTGGTCCGGCGGTGCACGGAGGGCTAGGAGATGGAGGGACGGGCTCGAGCACTACGGCGGGAAGGAGGGTTTCGCGGTGGCCGACGGCGGAGGCTCTCGCCATGAGGCGGCGGATGCGGAGTTCTGGTGCTTTGCTCGCGCGGCGGAGGCGAGCGGCTAGGGCTCGTACGGTGGTTCGCCGGCGGACGGAGCTAGGGCGGGAGATCGGGCGACGCGGGGAAAAGGGTTTCGGCGGACACGGGGCGGCGATGGACTGGGCGTGGGCGACGGCGTACGGGGGTTTCGTCGGAGCTGGTGCGGTCCGTAGCGGGGCGGGCTGCAACGTCGGCGATGGTTCGCCGGGCGGGGAACGACGGAGGAACGGGGCACACTCCGGATCTGGGAGATGGCAGCGGGAAGCTCGTCGATGGGTGGCCGGGAGCACCCCGACGACGCTGGACGGTGGGGCTTGCCGCCTGGAGGCGGCTCGTCGAGGCACAAAGGTCGGCTCGGCGGAGAAGAAGGTTCGGGGAGTTCGGCGAAAGGTCAGCTGTGGCGCACGGAGCGTCGCCGGGCGCACAGAGGCTGGTCGTGTCGGGCGGTCAGGTATGGGTGTGCGTGTGTTTCTATTTTCCTCTGTGAATTTTTGTGTGGCGGCTGTCGTCTAGTTGGTGGTGGTACTGGTAGGGGTGTTGGGTTTTCGGGGGTTGATGTCGGCCTGGTTATGGCGGATGGGTGCTGGTCGTGGGGACGGTTGGGCCGGACTGATGGCGCCGGAGTGATGGAGGTTGGAGTTTTGGGTCGACAATGATGTCGTGATAGTGGTGGAGATGACGACCAGGACGGGGGTCTTGCTGGTTCGGGTGGTGGTTTGTGGCGAGGGTGTAGACGTCGTGTAGGGTAGTGGATAGGGGCTGAGTTAGGTTTAAGGTTTCGGTCGGGAGTGTCCGACACAACGGCTGGGAGAAGTGTCCTACGAGACACGGGATAGATTGGCGTCCGGGTTTGTCGGACGCGGGAAATGAATGTATTTGTAATGGATGGAATAAGAATTTGGGACGTGGAACACGGACACGGACACGAGGCACTGCACTTGTGGTGGAAGAAATATTTGTGTGGACGAATAATGAATTTGAGGAGTACCTGACTATTTATAGGATGTGGGAATTCCCAATAAGATAAGGATTAGGATTTGGTTTAAACCCAAAATAGATAGTTTGCAATTTAATTTAAATCAATCCAAATCCAAATCTAAATCCAATTAAATCTAATTAAATTCTTTTGGTCTAAAATCAAATTATTTTCAAATATAGATATTAGTTTAATAAATCCAAAAATTAAATCAAGATTTAAATGGCCACAATAACTTCCAAAAATATTTTTTTAAAATACCAATAATAATAATTTTGAAATTAATAAATATTTTTAAATATCTTTTTGAACAATAAAATATTAATATTAATAAATCTCAAAAATTATATTTTTATTTAAAATAGACCAATAAATAATTACAAAATATATGTATGCAAAAATATTCTTTTTTATTAATAACTGTATAAACGAAAGCCTTTGTGAAAATAAAATAAATAAAATAATGAACTTGAAAATTTTGGTACGATAGCTAAATAATTATTATGTATAATATTTTGAATCCATAAAAATAGAAGAAAAGTATTTTTCAAAAATATGTACGCTCGCACATAATCGCACTCGTCGAGCAAATTCGAAAAATAAAATTTCGTACGCGACGTATAATACGACTATACGACATACAATACAAAAATTTAAATCAGTACCAAATTTAATAAAAAAAAATAGTAGAAAATTTAGGGGTTTTACATCCTACCCAACTTAAAAGAATTTCGTCCTCGAAATTAAGAATTCGTAGGGGGGTGAGAAGACACAAGGGGGTATCGATAGAAAACCATCGATAACAAATCATGCCGTAAGAAGTTACGACCTAGATCATAGAAAAAAATAATACGAGTATGGTCGTGGGTAGTGAATGAGGGTCATAGTCGGGCCGAGAAGAAGGACGGGGAGTTTAGGATGAAATATTGAGTGATAATAATCATGATATGAAAGCTAGGAAGGTTATAGTATAACGCCTTCGTCCTTCTAAAATAGGTAAAGGCGAAAGCAATATAGAGTTCGAAGGAGGCGTTTATCGAATACGAATACGTGGTCCAAAGGCGACCGAAAAGAATTTTCGAAAAGAATTTTCAAGGCAGTCGTGGATGGGACTTCTAAAGGCCAGGTTTAATTATGTTCCATCCACGTAGAAATATAGACAAAAGCGAACCAAAGTGAACTTGGTTGATCAGACCATTATGCACCAGTTCTGATTAGACAATATGTTAGTGAGCGGCCGCTCAATAGCATAAGTCATGAACAAACTTGATAAATGGATGAGTTTGCAAAACTAGATTATAGTTGCAACATTAGTCAAAGTGGTAAAAACATAGGCACGAGAGATTTAGATTAAAAGAAGGTAGAATGATTCTAAGTCATACAATTGTCCTATAGTCTTCTTGTCCATGTCCTTGGTTGGCTAGACGGGTTAGGTCCTCTAGATTCTAGGATCTAAAATAAGCTTGCTAATATAGGTCACTAGGTCAAGGGGTTGCTAGGTTATAAGCTAGTCTACCCAACTTAAAGAATTAAACTAATGGTGTTTTGGGACAACTAACTAGTAGGGTCAATCTCTAGCAAGCACGAAGGGAAGATAAGCATAGGGATGGAAGGAAGCAAGCAAGGTGCAATTGATGAGTCAAACGGTAGATAAAATCAAGGAAAGAGGTCAAGTATGTGGATGAGATCCTATACTTCTAATCCTATACGCAGGCTTGCTTGGTACGGTAAGTGACCAAACAATTTATCTCGACCTGCATGGGCCACCACAAAAACATATAATGCCCCAGTCCCAAAATACGTAGGACTAGGAACGTAGACATGCCAGCTGTATTTATACGAAGTACACTCCAATATATGGAAACCTCGTATGAATACATAAGCTGTAAAATGCAGTAGAACCATAACTAATCTCATCCACACATAATAAATTGAATAAAAGATCATATAATGAGAATGAATTTGTCTTGATACAATATGTTGGGCGGAGACAAATCCACTACCAACAAAATATGGAAAAGTACATAGAAAATGAAATGAGTGGCGAGCGAAGCGAAGACGATCCAAGTGCAATCATCCTCGAAGAGATAACGAAGATCACGGCTAGAGCTAGAACACCTGCGAAAGACAATAATACACACCTGGGAGATAACCAGGTCCTCAGAGGGACGTAACAAGACACATAATATCATGCCATAAACTGAGTAATAAAAGCTCAACAAAAGAGTATATATAACTAAACAAATAAAGGTCCTTAACCATTCTATGTGTTATTGCATTTGAAGACAACGTTCCACACAAGGGCTCCCGAAGCTAGAAACATGGCACGTTAGGGTTTCAACCAAGGCACTAGTGGCGTCTAGAGAAAAGTAAATACACGACCCATTAGCACTCGAGCAAGAACTAAGGGGCATCCAGAGAAAAATAAATGCACGGCCACTAGCTCTTGGGTGAGTCACTAACGGCAGCTAGAAGAAAGTAAATGCACGACACATTTGTGTTTCAACCGAGCCACTAGTGGCATCTAGAGAAAGTAAATAAATGCACGGCCACTAGTCTCTCGACTGAGTCACAAATGGCATCTAGAAAAAAGTAAAGGTGTGAAAGCCCCTGCGCCTAATAACTGTCTCCACCCTCCCCATGCACTACTCGTGCTGAATCCACATCACGACATTCCTAATAACTGCTAAGTCGCTAAGTCTTCTAGACAACCATAACTATTTAGCAGTTATTGCCTATCGCACGACATGTACGCACCGATGGCCAGTCGATACGTACGTCCGAGATCTATATGAGACTCGTGTCTCGTGATACACAAGTGTCGGGCCAATGAATGCGACACAAACAAAGGTGGTCCCTTAACTCTAAGCCATATGCAACTAAAATATAATAATTTGCAAGTACAATTTATATTTTCTAGAATAAGTAAAAAATGCATGATATTGAGCAAGGAATTAAACAGTAAAGGCAAGGTGTCTTGCCTGGTAGAGCACCTGGTGTGCTGTGATAATCAAGGTGGCACAATCTGCAACTTCTGTGCAATCACTATACAAGGTGACCTCGGATGGTGGCACGGACAGTTCCATTGGGTCCGGAAGGTTCAAATTAGTTGGGATGGACATAAGGTAGTCTCGAAATGGGCGAAAGAATAGGAACAACAGGACTTGGATACGGACATGAGAGAAATTGAAGAATATGGATAAATAAATATTTATATATACACGAATTTTAGAAAATATTTATAATTCATAAAACTAGTTTTCATAAGTTAAAATAAGTATAAGAAAAAAATACTTACAGTCAAGAAAAATCAATTTTTTTGGATAAAATACTAAGTTTGTAAATTCTCGTTTTTGATAGAAACGATGTTTGATAAAAATACTCTAGATAAATATTCTAGAAAACCATATTTTTCGGATAACCTATTTTTTGGCAATACTTTTTAGTATACATATTTAGCGTAGAGCAAGCCTAGTAAAGTATTAGCATACTATGAAAATATTAATAAATATATTTATTTACAATAACAATAATACTTATAATAAAATAACAACTGAAATAATACTAATATATATATATATCTGCTACAACGTAAAAAAATGTGAATGGTAATTAACTTTAGTAACTTTAATATTTAAAAATTTGCATAGATATTTAATTATCATGTATCCAAAACATAACAAAATAATAATTTTTATTTTTCAAACATAATAGTTTTTAACAATACTAATCATAGTAATAAGTATATAAAAAATAAAATAAAAATAAACTAATAAAATCATAAACTATAATAATAATAATAATAATAATAATATAATAATTATTACTTTCAACCTCCTGCCCTTCATTTCTCGTGAACGAGAAGGGGTCATCTCCAGTAAAATAGAAACATAAGGAGAGAGAAAGTAATTGAAAAGAAAATAAAAAAAAACTAAGAACAGCAAAGAAGAAGAGGGGGAAGGAAGAGGGAAGGAGAGTAGAGAGTGGAAATCGAGTGAGAGAGAGGGGAAATGGGCCGGTCGGGGAAGAGAGAGGCTGAGGGAGGAGCGTCGAAAGGGTCGGTGGTCCGGCGGTGCACGGAGGGCTAGGAGATGGAGGGACGGGCTCGAGCACTGCGGCGGGAAGGAGGGTTTCGCGGTGGCCAACGGCGGAGGCTCTCGCCATGAGGCGGCGGATGCGGAGTTCTGGTGCTTGGCTCGCACGGCGGAGGCGAGCGGCTAGGGCTCGCGCGGTGGTTCGCCGACGGACGGAGCTAGGGAGGGAGATCGGGCGACGCGGGGAAAAGGGTTTCGGCGGACACGGGGCGGCGATGGACTGGGCGTGGGCGGCGGCGTACGGGGGTTTCGCCGGAGCTGGTGCGGTCCGGAGCGGGGCGGGCTGCGACGCTGGCGATGGTTCGCCGGGCGGGGAACGGCGGAGGAACGGGGCACACTCCGGATCTGGAAGATGGCAGCGGGAAGCTCGTTGATGGGTGGCCGGGAGCACCCCGACGACGCTGGACGGTGGGGCTTGCCGCCTGGAGGCGGCTCGTCGAGGCACAGAGGTCGGCTCGGCGGAGAAGAAGGTTCGGGGAGTTCGGCGAAAGGTCAGCTGTGGTGCGCGGAGCGTCGCCGGGCGCACAGAGGCTGGTCGCGTCGGGCGGTCAGGTATGGGTGCGCGTGTGTTTCTATTTTCCTCTGTGAATTTTTGTGTGGCGGCGGTCGTCTAGTTGGTGGTGGTACTTTGTCACGCCCCGATCCCGCTAGGGTCGTCCGTTTTGCTTGGATCCCTGCGGGATCGATCGTCCTCGCTAAGGCGTGATGCCGTGCAAGCCTAAGTTACGCTTGCACAAGGCCATGTACCTGCACAAAATCAACTAGTCAAGCAAAACACACGCACGCACCCATTAGTTAAGCAAAACACACGTACGCACCCATTGCAGAAAACCAAATATTGGACACAGAGATTTGAAATGGAAATACTTTTTTTTATTCATAGCTTGATTGGAATACAAGTACAAAGCTTTACGAACTCAGATTTGCCTTATAATTTGGCTACAGGATTCTCTTTGAAACACTCTTTTAAAATTAGCCACAATGCCCATACATCATATCCTTTATTACAAGCTGGAATTGAAAGACACCTTCAAAGGAAATGAAAACTGGAAACTTGACGGGAATGAAAATAAAGCTTCGAGGCGATCCACAGCTCTACTGGGCTAGACGAGCTTCAGTGCCTCACTTGAAATCCTCCTGTCTCCTTTTGCTTTCTGAAAAGGATGCCCACAACGTGGGTTAGCACACATCATGTACTGGCGAGCGGCTTTTGGCCGAACTCGCAAATCTCTGCACTAAATCAATATGTTGAGCTAACATTTACTAGTGATCTTTCTGCTTGTCTAGGTTCTTTTTAACAATTCATAAGAACATGACAGTAGAATATATCATAAGCAACTTACCTACGCCGGCAGTCATTCCTGCACAAAACTACGTTAGCACAATTTGCATAATGAGTAATTCATGATTCATTCTTGCAGATATTGAAGTTGTCATTCGGGTCATACAGGTGGACTATTCTACATGTTGGTCCATGGGTTATCCCCATGATTAGCCGTTGTGACTCTTTGGTTCAGCTCGTCGCTAAGGACACAGATATCGGCTACACTTTTAACATGGGTCCTTGCACCCAGTGTGCTCATAATCTCTCCTAGGCCGAGCGGTTCCAGGTGCCCCCAGATACCACCCGAGAGACAAATAATTCCTTGTACACAAGTTGTCCGAGACCAAATGCATGCTCTAGCCGTTCTATCAGATGAGACACACTTGGACTTATGCACAGATATACAACACGTTCGATTCGTGCCTTCAGGTTTATCTCAACATGTACAAGTTTGTCTGTACGTGTCTACATATTCAAGCAGACTAGTGACAAGAAGATGATCATTCATATCGAGCAGATAGAGTAGCAACACATATTCTTGCATTTGATTCAATTCAATTATCTTCTCTTATCTTTTGTTGGGGTATCGTTGATCATCGGGACAAGGCAACAGAGTGGACTAGAGATCATTTTATTAGGGCGTACAGATCAATGTCTATTCGGTTGAAGAAACTCACCGAGATGAATCTTAGTTGAAAGAAGGAGGGACTTTACGCACCGTTCACGAACAATTTACGCGGCCTACAATGGCACCAACAGTTGATTAGCATGCTTCGTCTCTTTCTCTCAAGATTCGGAATGAATGTGAAATGCGATGAAAGCGAACAATGAAAACCAATCATCGAAAACCAACACGAAAACGCATTCATCAAAACCAAGCAGCGGAGAAAACATTCAGCAAAACTCTTGGATTCATTTCAATAGAAGTCAATCCATCAATTGGAAAGATTCATTGCATTTCATCCGTGATCAATCGATACCGGCAAAGGTTTCACCAAATACTCAGTTCATGACTGAGTCAACAAGCCGTAGGTATTACATAGTGGACCACGAGAAGTGGGGCACTACATAATAACCCACTAAGAAAAAGTTTTGTCCTCAAAACTTAAGATACAAACTCACCTCCACTTTCTGGATCAAGCAAGGTGGACAGGTTATAGACACGAGCATTAGTCCGCTGCGGCTGGTTGTGCGGATTGTCTCGAAGGGGCGGTGGGCCTGGCAGCTGCCCACGCTCTTCAGTGTCATCTCTATTTTGATTTCTCTTCGGGCAATTTCTGATGACGTGACCCTGTTGGCCACAACGAAAACAAGCGTGGTTTACGGAACGATAGTCCTCCTTGGTGTGTCCATGCTTTCCACAGTGACTGCATACCAAACCTTTCGTAAAGCGACATTCTTCATTCGCATGTCCTCGTCGACCGCAGTGGGTACAGGTTGTTTCATTTCGTGGTTCTCCATCGGTCTTTTTCTCTCCGTCATAATATCTCTTGGCGGGCTGGTTGCGACTGTTTTGCGTCTTTAATGACGCCTTCTTTTGTTGGAACTGTTCCACCTGTAGCGCCGCCTCAAAGGCCTGAGAATATGACCCACATTCTCGATTCAGCACACTTAACTGGATGTCGTCATTCAGACCTTCAACGAATCGATTTATGCGGGTCTGTTCTGTGGGAAGCAAAACAGCGGCAAAATTTGCCAACTTAGCAAATTCAGACTCATAGTCCTCCACGGACATATCTTCCTGTTTCAGTGTGATGAAGTCATCCACCATCTTCTTGCTCATGGCTGGAGGCAGATATTGATCCAGAAACGCCTTCTTGAACAAGGCCCATGAGATCTTTCCATTCCTAGCTATTGCGAGCAGCGCCGGCTTCTTCGCCTTCCACCAGTCCTTCGCCCGCAGCCGTAGAAGCATAACGACACAAACTACCTTCTTGCCGCTTGGAACTCCTATGAATGCGAACAGACTCTCCATTTTGTCAATCCAGTCCATCTCTTTATCGGGTGACGTCCTGCCTTCAAATTTCGGAGGTTTCGCGTCTAAGAAGTCCTTTGGCCTAAAGGAAGTATGCCTTTGCGGTGGTTGGGGCTCATCACCCTCTACGGGCTCGATCTCGGGCGTTCCTGTTGGTTCAGTTGCTGCGGTGGTATCTCGATTTGCCGCAAGCGCCGTGAAAAGCTGGGTCAAGGCATCCAACTGCCTTTGTTGGGCCTCCGCTCGGGCCTGATGTATCTGATTTCGTTCCTCATTGTCCTGTCTCTGTAACTCCAACATTGTCATGATACGTTCTACCGCATCGGTCGAGCCAGATGGACGAGGAGGAGCCATTTCTCTACAAAATAGTATAACTTCTGTCAGTCTCATAAATTATTATGGACTTATTGTATGGGGCACTGGTTTTCATAACTCAAAATCGGGACACTTTTGAAAGCCATCAAAGTACTTTATATACTTTTCAAAATCGATATTTGCAAGAGGCCAAGGACGTAAAACCGTGCTCTGATACCACTTTGTCATGCCCCGATCCCGCTAGGGTCGTCCGTCTTGCTTGGATCCCTGCGGGATCGATCGTCCTCGCTAAGGCGTGATGCCGTGCAAGCCTAAGTTGCGCTTGCACAAGGCCATGTACCTGCACAAAATCAACTAGTCAAGCAAAACACACGCATGCACCCATTAGTTAAGCAAAACACACGCACGCACCCAATGCAGAAAACCAAATATTGGACACAGAGATTTGAAATAGAAATACTTTCTTTTATTCATAGCTTGATTGGAATACAAGTACAAAGCTTTGCGAACTCAGATTTGCCTTATAATTTGGCTACAGGATTCTCTATGAAACACCCTTTTGAAATTAGCCACAATGCCCATACATCATATCCTTTATTACAAGCTGGAATTGAAAGACACCTTCAAAGGAAATAAAAACTGGAAACTTAACGGGAATGAAAATAAAGCTTCGAGGCGATCCACAGCTCTACTGGGCTAGACGAGATTCGGTGTCTCACTTGAAATCCTCCTGTCTCCTTTTGCTTTCTGAAAAGGATGTCCACAACGTGGGTCAGCACACATCATGTACTGGCGAGCGGCTTTTAGCCGAACTCGCAAATCTCTGCACTAAATCAATATGTTGAGCTAACATTTACTAGTGATCTTTCTACTTGTCTAGGTTCTTTTTAACAATTCATAAGAATATGACAGTAGAATATATCATAAGGAACTTACCCACGCCGGCAGTCATCCCTGCACAAAACCACGTTAGCACAATTTGCATAATGAGTAATTCATGATTCATTCTTGCAGATATTGAAGTTGTCATTCAGGTCATGTAGGTGGACTATTCTACATGTTGGTCCATAGGTTATCCCCATGATTAGCCGCTGTGACTCTTTGGTTCAGCTCGTCGCTAAGGACACAGATATCGACTACACTTTTAACATGGGTCCTTGTACCCAGTGTGCTTATAATCTCTCCTAGGCCGAGCGGTTCCAGGTGCCTCCAGATACCACCCGAGAGACAAATAATTCCTTGTATACAAGTTGTCCAAGACCAAATGCATGCTCTAGCCGTTCTATCAGATGAGACACACTTGGACTTATGCACAGATATACGATACGTTCGATTCATGCCTTCAGGTTTATCTCAACACGTACAAGTTCGTCTGTACGTGTCTACATATTCAAGCAGACTAGTGACAAGCAGATGATCATTCATATCGAGCAGATAGAGTAGCAACACATATTCTTGCATTTGATTCAATTCAATTATCTTCTCTTATCTTTTGTTGGGGTATCGTTGATCATCGGGACAAGGCAACAGAATGGACTAGAGATCATTTTATTAGGGCGTACAGATCAATGTCTGTTCGGTTGAAGCAACTCACCGAGATGAATCTTAGTTGAGATAATGATGGACTTCACGCACCGGCCACGAACAATTCACGCGGCCTACAATGGCACCAACAGTTGATTAGCATACTTCGTCTCTTTCTCTCAAGATTCGGAATGAATGCGAAATGCGATGAAAGCGAACAATGAAAACCAATCATCGAAAACCAACACGAAAACGTATTCATCAAAACCAAGCAGCGAAGAGAAAACATTAAGCAAAACTCTTGGATTCATTTCAATAGAAGTCAATCCATCAATTGGAAAGATTCATTGCATTTCATCCGTGATCAATCGATACCGGCAAAGGTTTCACCAAATACTCAGTTCATGACTGAGTCAACAAGCCGTAGGTATTACATAGTGGACCGCGAGAAGCGGGGCACTACAGTACTGGTAGGGGTGTTGGGTTTTCGGGGGTTGATGTCGGCCTGGTTACGGCGGATGGGTGCTGGTCGTGGGGACGGTTGGGCCGGACTGATGGCGCCAGAGTGATGGAGGTTGGAGTTTTGGGTCGACAATGATGTCGTGATAGTGGTGGAGATGACGACCAGGACGGGGGTCTTGCTGGTTCGGGTGGTGGTTTGTGGCGAGGGTGTGGACGTCGTGTAGGGTAGTGGATAGGGGCTGAGTTAGGTTTAAGGTTTAGGTCGGGAGTGTCCGACACAACGGCTGGAAGAAGTGTCCTGCGAGACACGGAATGAATTGGCGTCCGGGTTTGTCGGACGCGGAAAATGAATGTATTTGTAATAGATGGAATAAGAATTTGGGAAGTGGAACACGGACACGGACACGAGGCACTGCACTTGTGGTGAAAAAAATATTTGTGTGGATGAATAATGAATTGGAGGAGTACCTGCCTATTTATAGGATGTGGGAATTCCCAATAAGATAAGGATTAGGATTTGGTTTAAACCCAAAATAGATAGTTTGCAATTTAATTTAAATCAATCCAAATCTAAATCCAATTAAATCTAATTAAATTCTTTTGGTCTAAAATCAAATCATTTTCAAATATAGATATTAGTTTAATAAATCCAAAAATTAAATCAAGATTTAAATGGCCATAATAACTTCCAAAAATAATTTTTTAAAATACCAATAATAATAATTTTGAAATTAATAAATATTTTTAAATATCTTTTTGAACAATAAAATATTAATATTAATAAATCTCGAAAATTATATTTTTATTTAAAATAGACCAATAAATAATTACAAAATATATGTATGCAAAAATATTCTTTTTTATTAATAACTGTATAAACGAAAGCCTTTGTGAAAATAAAATAAATAAAATAATGAACTTGAAAATTTTGGTACGATAGCTAAAAAATTATTATGTATAATATTTTGAATCCATAAAAATAGAAGAAAAGTATTTTTCAAAAATATGTACGCTCGCACATAATCGCACTCGTCGAGCAAATTCGAAAAATAAAATTTCGTGCGCGACGTATAATACGACTATACGACGTACAATACAAAAATTTAAATCAGTACCAAATTTAATAAAAAAATAGTAGAAAATTTAGGGATTTTACACGATCTTTCCTTTAGTATTGACCATCTTGGAGGTGGAAGTAAGCTGAGTCCTCGGGGACAGGCTCTAAATCTGGTCATGCAAAACCAGAGAGGTTAGACCTCAAATAGCAAGTACCGTAAGGAAGCACGATATGAGGGATTAAAACCAGTAATGAGAAAATATAATAATAGATCTCTGCTTACTACTTGGATTCACGTAACATCACGACACTTCGAACCAACCTCCCAACCAAACAAGGACAGAAGTTGGCCCGTCATGTCCTGATGCTCTGATCATCTCAGTTAGGTAACAGAGTAGGTACAGTACACAAACAAATCAACTTAAACGGCCATCCAACTCCTACGGCTTACTACTGTGAGTCCCAAGTTATCCTGGAATTATGCAATAAGGATTTCTCAGTTCTTACTATGGACAAGCAAGACTAGTCTATCCAATCAATCAATTACGCCAATCATGAATTAGACGAGTCCCAGCGGGACGCCCGTCATCAATATACAATATACAATAATATAAGCAGATACCGCTCCCTGCCCGTGTGGCAGATTTGCAGTATCTGTGGGAACCAGCCGGCCTGTTGGGCGCTAATAGTCCCAAAGAGGGCTGCCATGTAAGAACTCGAAAATCCATTCTCTCCATGCAATCATTATTCTATTTAACTTAGTAGCCTCTATGTTAAGTGAAATCCTATGCCGTGATCATGGTCATTTCAAAATGAGTACTTCCGTACAAGGTACGATATGCCCAACTCTACAACGATACCCGTGCGGTTAGGTTGTAGGTCTTACATATCGTAATGCAACAATTAAAACTAACCACGAAATAATCATACCTTGACCATAAAGTACACATGCTGCTTTCGTAAAATAAATAAATAAATTGTAGCCTGCATGTATCTATATGTCAATATTCGGGATTGGTCAATCGATTGCTAATATGAACGTGTCTTATTCTATTTAATTCAATAAAACGACTAGCCAGTCTCTTAGTTCCATCTAGGAACGCATGATAAATTATTAATCTCATGATCAATTATTGAAATAAAAATCTTGGAAAATAAAAATCTCATGCGGCTGGAAAATAAAAATCTCATGCGGCTGGGAAATAAAATCTCGTACGACTGGGAAATAAAATCTCATACGACTGGAAAATAAAAATCTCATGCGGCTGGGAAATAAATATCTCATGCGGCTGGGAAATAAATATCTCATGCGGCTGCGAAATAAATATTTCATGCGGTTGGGAAATAAAGATTTCACGTGGCTCAGAAATAAAGATTTCATGCGGCTGTGGGAAATAAAGATTTCATGCGGTTGGGAAATAAAAATCCCATGCGGCTGAGAAAAAAAATTCCATGCGGCTGGAAAATAAAGATTTCTCATGCGGTTGGGAAATAAAGATTTCATGCGGCTGCGAAATAAAGATTTAATGCGGCTGTGGGAAATAAAGATTTCATACGGTTGGAAAATAAAAATCTCATGCGGCTGAGAAATAAAATTCCATGCGGCTGGGAAATAAAGATTTCTCATGCGGTTGGAAAATAAAAATTTCATGCGGCTGTGGGAAATAAAATTTTATGCGGCTGAGAAATAAAGATTTCATGCGGCTGAGAAATAAAGATTTCATGCGGCTGTGGGAAATAAAGATTTTATGCGGTTGGAAAATAAAAATCTCATGCGGTTGGGAAATAAAATTTCATGCGGCTGGGAAATAAAAATCTCATGCGGCTGGGAAATAAATATCTCATGCGGTTGGAAAATAAAAATTTCAGGTGGCTGAGAAATAAAGATTTCATGCGGCTGTGGGAAATAAAGATTTCATGCGGTTGGGAAATAAAAATCTCATGCGGCTGAGAAATAAAATTCCATGCGGCTGGAAAATAAAGATTTCTCATGCGGATGGGAAATAAAAATTTCATGCGGCTGAGAAATAAAGATTTTATGCGGCTGTGGAAAATAAAGATTTCATGCGGTTGGAAAATAAAAATCTCATGCGGCTGAGAAATAAAATTCCATACGGCTGGGAAATAAAGATTTCTCATGCGGTTGGGAAATAAAGATTTCATGCGGCTGAAAAAGTGGGGACACATCTTCTCAGAAAACCTAAGAAGGATGGTCATGGAACCCTTGGCTTCCAAGCTCCATAAAACCTTCACAGTATGTCCAAATTTGGACTTCCATATGTCAAAATAGGGTAGAACGAAATTCCCTACAACATGGAACCATTAAAACTTGGAAATAACAATGTTAAATAGATCAAAATCCAAAAAATCCAAAAATACTATAAAGTTAGATCTAGAAGAATTTAGTCATAGAAATTGAAAATGTCAAGCACTAAAGTGTCTTAGAATGTTGAGAGAAAGACAATGGAACAACAAAAATAGAGATCCATCAAGAAGCAAGTTGGCACTTACCTATCTCTTCTAGGTGGGTGGGAGAGTTATGAGGAAGAAGAAGAGTAATGAGAAGAAGTAATGAAGAGAAAGAAAGGGTTTGGGGCTTTAAATGGGGTGGTAGTAGGTGGAGGTTTGGGTTCATATTGAACCAACATAATTAAACCAATTCAAGTCGAACCCAAAACAAAGCTAAAGCAGAGTATAAAAGCATAAAGTAAAATAAAGAAATAAAATGCAGAAAAATAATTAGCAAAAAATTAAAGAAATTTAAATACAGAACAAAACATGATAAATATTAAATAAATATATTCCAGCAGTACATGTACTTAGAATACGCATTCTGGGAACGGGAAGTGACATCTATTGTCTCAATCATTGGGAGATGTTGTGGCAGGTAACATTCTTGTCGCCTCATATCCCGCAGTAGCATTGTTTGATTCGGGAGCATCACACTCATTTATATCTGCACAATTTGCAACAAGGCTAGGAATGGAATTTGAGGCATTGCCAGGGAGGTTAAATATACTCACTGGTAATGGGCTCGTAGGAGTTAGTAGAGTTATTCTAGCATGTAGCGTTGTAGTTTGCGGGCATTCCTTACCCGTCAGGTTGATAGAATTTCCAGTTGGAAATTTCGACGTTATCTTAGGCATGGACTGGCTGAAAGACAGTCATGCGACAATAGATTGTCGTAGAGGGAGTGTATCTTTTGACATCCCAGGCATAAAGCGGTTTACCTTAGTCAGATCAGTAGCAACTCAATAAGAGCAAGGAGTAGTGACGGCAATGGAAGAAGTTCAAGTCCCGAAGGTAGTTGAAGAATTTATAGACGTATTTCCTGAAGAACTTCTAGGTCTGCCACCGGTTAGAGATATTGAGTTCAGTATAGAATTAGCACCTGGAACTAAATCGATATCAGATCGAGTTTATAGAATGGCAGATTCCGAGCAGGCCAAGGTATATCAGCACATAGAGGAACTGAAGGAGAAAAAGTTCATCCAAGCTAGCGTGTCACCATGGACAGCACCAGTGGTACTTGTGGAGAAGAAGGATGGGTCATCCAGATTGTGCATCGATTACAGAAAGCTTAACGCGGCAACAGTGAAGAACAAGTACCCACTACCCAGGATCGACGACTTATTTGATCAATTGAGCAAAGCTAGAGTCTTTTCCAAGATAGATCTTCGTTCAGGGTATCATCAAGTGAGGGTTCGGAAGGAGGACATTTCCAAGACAGCATTCAGGTCGAAGTATGGGCATTATGAATTCTTAGTAATGCCGTTTGGATTGACCAATGCTCCAGCAATCTTTATGGATTTAATGAATCGCATCTTTATGCCGTACTTGGATCAATTTATCGTTGTGTTTCTCGACGACATTCTTGTATATTCAACTAGTGAAGAGGAGCATGAAGATCACCTCCGGAAGGTATTACAGGTTCTGAGAGAGAACCAGTTGTATGCCAACCGCATGAAATCTTTATTTCCCAACCGCATGAGAAATCTTTATTTCTCAGTCGCATGGAATTTTATTTCTCAGCCGCATAAAATTTTTATTTCCCAACCGTATGAGAAATCTTTATTTCTCAGTCGCATAAAATCTTTATTTCCCACAGCCGTATGAAATCTTTATTTTCCAACCGCATGAGAAATCTTTATTTCTCAGCCGCATGGAATTTTATTTCTCAGCCGCATGAAATCTTTATTTTCCAACCGCATGAGAAATCTTTATTTCTCAGCCGCATAAAATCTTTATTTCTCAGCCATGTGAAATCTTTATTTCCCAACCGCATGAAATATTTATTTTCCAGCCGTATGAAATATTTATTTCCCAGCCGCATAAAATATTTATTTCCCAGCCGCATGAATTATTTATTTTTCAGCCGCATGAAATATTTATTTCCCAGCCGCATGAGATATTTATTTTTCAGCCGCAAGAGATTTTTATTTCCCAGCCGCATGAGATTTTATTTTCCAGCCGTATGAGATTTTTATTTCCCAGCCGCATGAGATTTTATTTCCCAGCCGCATGAGATTTTTATTTCAATAAGTGATCATGAGATTAATAATTTATCATGCGTTCCTAGATGGAACTAAGAGACTGAGTCGTCTTATTAAATTAAATGAAATAAGACACGTTCATATTTGCAATCGATTGACCAATCCCGAATATTGACACATAGATACATGCAGTCTACAATTTATTTATTTATTTTACGAAAGAAGCATGTGCACTTTATGATCAAGGCATAATTATTCCCTGGTTAGTTTTAATTATTGCATTATGCTATGTAAGACCTACAACCTAATCGCATGGGTATCGTTGTAGAGTTGGACATATCGTACCTTGTACGGAAGTACTCATTCTGAAATGACCATGATCCATGGTATGGGATTTTACTTAACATAGAGGCTACTAAGTTAAATAAAATAATAATTGCATGGAGAGAATGGATTCCCGAGTTCTTACATGGCAGCCCTCTTTGGGACTATTAGCGCCCAATAGGCCGGCTGGTTCCCATAGATACTGTAAATCTGTCACACGGGCAGGGAGCGGTATCTGCTTATATTATTGTATATTGTATATTGATGACGGGCGTCCCGATGGGACTCGTCTAATTCATGATTGGCACAATTGATTGATTGGATAGACTAGCCTTGCTTGCCCATAGTAGGAACTGAGAAATCTTTATTGCATAATTCCAGTATAACTTAGGACTCACAGTAGTAAGCCGTAGGAGTTGGATGGCCGTTTAAGTTGATTTGTTTGTGTACTGTACCTGCTATGTTACCTAACTGAGATGATCAGAGCATCAGGACATGACGGGCCAACTTCTGTCCTTATTTGGTTGGGAGGTTGGTTCGAAATGTCGTGATGTTACGTGAATCACAGTAGCAAGCAGAGATCTATTATTATATTCTCTTATTTACTGGTTTAATACCTCATATCGTGCTTCCTTGCGGTACTTGCTATTAGAGGTCTAACCTCTTTGGTTTTGCATGGCCAGATTTAGAGCCGGTTCCCGAGGACTCAACTTACCTCTACCTCCAAGATGGTCAATACTAGAGGAATGATCGCAGAAGGACTCGAGTGGGTTCCTTACTTCCCCGCTCGTTTTGTTAATTACTTTATATTTTGCCGCTTGGCACCGACATGTTAGTCGGATAATCTTGCACTTACTTTTACATAATTGTAATTAAGTCAGACTGCAGCTGATAACAATTATGTATATGTTGCTATATCATCTGGCTATGTTTTATAAAGCCAGATCTCAAGAACATTTTGACTAAGCGTTTGGGACGCCTTATTGCTTTATCCTAAATGTTCTCTGTTATTGCTTCTTGTTTGAATGATTGAGACAATAGATGTGAAGTGACCATAGCGAGACTTTCATGTAGTATGCACCCCCTTGTCTTTTAGACAATATTGATCGTATTATACGGTATTCATATACCTATAATACGTAGCTGGCTGAGTCATTCCCCTGCTCTCCAGTATTCTGGTTCTGGGGCGTGACAAGGTTTTAGTGCATGGGCCACCACTAAAACCTTGTCACGCCCCAGAACCAGAATACTAGAGAGCGGGGGAATGACTCAACCAGCAACGTATTACGGGTAGATGAATACCGTATAATACGATCAATGATGTCTAAAAGACAAGGGGGTGCATACTACATGAAAGTCTCGCTATGGTCACTTCACATCTATTATCTCAATCATTCAAACAAGAAGCAATAGCAGAGAACATTTAAGATAAAGCAATAAGATGTCCTAAACGCTTAGTCAAAATGTTCATGAGATCTGGCTTTACAAAACATAGCCAGATGATATAGCAATATATACACAATTGTTATCAGCTGCAGTCTGACTTAATTACAATTATGTAAAAATAAGTGCAAGACTATCCGACTAAAATGTCGGTGCCAAGCGACAAAATATAAAGTAAGTAACAAAACGAGCGGGGAAGTAAGAAACCCACTCGAGTCCTCCTGCGATCATTCCTCTAGTATTGACCATCTTGGAGGTGGAAGTAAGCTGAGTCCTCGGGGACCGGCTCTAAATCTGGCCATGCAAAACCAGAGAGGTTAGACCTCTAATAGCAAGTACCGCAAGGAAGCACGATATGAGGGATTAAAATCAGTAATGAGAAAATATAATAATAGATCTCTGCTTGGTACCGGGATTCACGTAACATCACGACACTTCGAACCAACCTCCCAACCAAACAAGGACAGAAGTTGGCCCGTCATGTCCTGATGCTCTGATCATCTCAGTTAGGTAACAGAGTAGGTACAGTACACAAACAAATCAACTTAAATGGCCATCCAACTCCTACAGCTTACTACTGTGAGTCCCAAGTTATCCTGGAATTATACAATAAGGATTTCTCAGTTCTTACTATGGACAAGCAAGGCTAGTCTATCCAATCAATCAATTGCGCCAATCATGAATTAGACGAGTCCCAACGGGACGCCCGTGGGGGAATGACTCAGCCAGCTACGTATTACGGGTAGATGAATACCGTATAATAAGTAGCTGGCTGAGTCATTCTCCCGCTCTCAAGTATTCTGTTCTGGGCGTGACATGTTTACTATGTGTTGCAGCAGAACTTCAGCTGAGAGAGTGCCCAAGAACCTGGCATGATTAGCTCAGGCAGCGACAGGAGCTAGGGCTCTAACAGGACAGCAGAGGGGACCACCATTGCAGACTCAGTAGTAGAGGTTTGTCCAGCATCAGCAGCAGGCCCGAGGAGGAGGCCAGCAGGGGCGAGCTTTCGCCATGACAGCCGAGGATGCACAGGCAGCAGGAGAGCTGATTGTAGGTTCTGTTCTTCTCGACTCCACTCCCGTATTTGCCTCATTATAAACTATCTCAAAAATTCGATTCCAACTGTTCCTGTTTACCTTCCTTGTTCATTGATGAATTTGATTCTTGGTATTCAATGTTGATTTAATTTTCTACCAAGATAAGTCGTATGGGCTAGCTCGTCTCAATTGTGGAATCTAGAGTCTTCTACAGTCATATTAGCTAGTATGGTATGGACATATAGTCTGATTTTGGATGTTTTTCTTGGGTGTGGGAATTTAAGGTTTTTGCAGCCAAGCATGCGGTAATTCAAAAATTTTAAATACCATGATTCTAGAGATATGTACCTTAGTTGTGAATTCTATAATTTATCGTAGCCTTGCTTACTAGTATGACAAAAATTTTGAGTATCATAATTTTGGATAGATGTATATGATTATCGAATTGTATGATTTAGAGACTTTGATTATTGGGAGTTTGACCTAGAAGGAGTACGACCACTTTAAATTTCGAGGATAAAATTATTTTAAGGAAGGTAGACTTGTAACCATCACTTTTCTAAAATAAGGGTAATTTTGAACTTTTGTAAAATTCATCATTTAATAACAGGATTTAAATCATGTTAATGATTTATGGTGATTTTAAATTATTTTAATACTATTTATTTGAGTGTATTATGACTTGGGCATTTTTACTAGTATAACCATAAAGCTACTTGGCCTAGAGACTAACCATGACCACGGAGACCTAACCATGTGATTAGAATAGCTAATTACCACTTTTTAGGTTGGAGGTATTTTGGTCATTTGTGACTTTTTATTTAATTTGAAATATAGTTAATTAATAATGTGCTAATTAAGATATTAGGCCTTAACCTAAAATTACCCTAATCTAGATATTAGTCATGAGCCTAGATATTAGATTAGAAGCTTCCATCATATGACAAGGTTAGTAATATCTAGATATTATATTAAAGTTAGATATTTTGGTTAGGAAACCCTAATTTAGATGGGCCTTTAAGTAAAGGCTTGAATTACACTTGCTAGAAGGCTTTAAACCCCAACTGAACTAACCCTAACCATAGATATTTCCTATAACAGCCAAGGGCAGCCCCTCCTCCTATATAAACATCATGATAGCCCCCTTTGTCTCTTTCCATTACCTCCTTAAAACCCTAATTTGTGTTCTTACCCAAATCATCACCTTTTCTTCAAATCATCTCCAAATTGCCTCTAGTCTTTCGCATTACACTCCCTACTATAGAAGTGTCACCCTCGAAATCCGTGTTACATATTTTCGTATACGTGTACATATTTTGGGTCCGTATTTTATTAGTCATGGTTAGCTAGCCATGATTTTATTTTTAGCATGTTGTATTGGCATGGTTATTTTGGCATGTCATTGGTTATGGCTTAGCTTGGTTCGGTTTAGCTTGGTTTGGTTTGCTTTTGGGTTCATCATGAACCAAAAGAAAACCCCTACCTACTACCACCATCATTATTTAAAATCCAACCCCCTTTCTCTCTCACCTTTACTCTTCATTTATTTCTTCATCTTCTTCCTCTTAACTTCTCCACCTACCAAGAGAAGCTTAGGCAAGTACAACTTGCTTCATGGAGAAACTCCATTTTTGTTATTCTATTGTCTTCCTCGCGAGATTCTAAGATACTTTAGAACTTGGCCTTTCTCATTTTGAGGGATATTTTTTTGTAGATCTAAGTTTATAATATTTTTGGTTTTCTTGGGTTTTGATCTATTAAACTTTATTATTTTAATGTTTTGAATGTTCTATGTCGTAGAGAATTCAATTTTACCCAAAATAGACCTTTAAAAAGTTGGATTTCGACTTGTTGTGAGGAAGTTATGGCCAAAAGTATTTTGGTCATTTCTATGTTCATCTGTCAGCATGTCGCAATTGGCCGCATATGATGTCGCGAATGAGCCGCATAAGGTACGTATCGCAGTTGGCCGCATATGATGTCGCGAATGAGCCGCATAAGGCACATGTCGTAGTTGGCCGCATATAATGTCGCGAATGAGCCGCATAAGGCACATGTCACAGTTAGCCGCATATGATGTCGCGAATGAGCTGCAAAAGGCACATGTCGCAGTTGGCCGCATATGATGTCACGAATGAGCCGCATAAGGCACATGTCGCAGTTGGCCGCATATGGTGTCGTAGTTGAGCCGCATATCGCAGTTGAGCTGCATAAGGCACATGTCGCAGTTGGCCGCATATGGTGTTGCAGTTGGCCGCATATGGTGTTACAGTTGGGCCGCATAAGCCGCATGTCGCAGTTGAGCCGCATATGCTGTCGCTGTTGTGCCGCATAAGCCGTATGTCGCAGTTGAGCCGCATAAGGTGTCGCAGTTGGGCCGCATAAGCCGCATGTCATAGTTGAGCCGCATAAGGTGTCGCAGTTGGGCCACATAAGTCTCATGTCGCAGTTGAGCCGCATATGGTGTCGCAGTTGGGCCACATAGGCCGTATGTCGTATTTGGCCGCATATGGTGTCGCAGAATAGGCCACATAATGCTTATTTTGGCTATTTCTAACTGTTATATGTCCTAATTGACCGAATTGTGGCTCGAATTTCTCCCAACTCCCAACGTGAAAGTTGTAGATCTTTTCCTTGACATCAAGAATATGTCACTAGTTATTTTATGCAATTTTCTTCCATTCATGATAATGTAAGAATAGAACACGATAGTGGCCTGCTGTGGCGCACTCTTGACAAGTAAACTGACATGATATATCTCGACATGCTATTACGACAGCTAGCTTGACATGACAAGTATGAAAGATCTAGACACCGTGGGCGATTGTGTTTGTATAAATAAACTGGTACTGTCTTGTATTATGTCTAGGATGGGGATCAGTGAGTACCACGGTCAGGGGTAACTACTGAATTCAACTAAGGCTAATAACTAGAATAATCCAGTAGTCATGAAAAGATTTCCCAGCTATAGGCAATTTCGTTATCTGGGTGCTCAAGTGGACTTGTAGCCAACCGACGAGTAGGGCACATTTTCAGCACACAGTCACGTGTTGCATTCTTCATAAACGGACATTCGACCTGGATAACCGGATGGTCTGCAGGGCTTGTGGCTATTGGGATAATCTCATTACATCTTGCTAGTAACTAGGCCTGTGATAACCCTAGTTAGTTAAAAGTATCAAGCCGTACTCTTGATTGGCCATGATTGATTGGATGGAGTTTATTCCCGCTTAGTCTTATCCTGATCCTGTGCAAGATTGTGACATGATATGATTATTGATGCTTGCCTTAACAATAACGATCGGGGTCCAGTTCTGTTCAGACGAAGGGTTACAACTCCGGTCCTTATTTGGTTTAAAGCTTGTAACTGGCTCCCGGAGCAGTTCTGTGTCCTCTTTTTGTTTATTGTCTTATTGCAACCCCATGTCATGTTCATCATGTTTCACCTTACCCTAATACCATGATTAATTATTCTGGCCTTAGCAATAAAGCTCAGGGGTCCAGTTCTGTTCAGGCGAAAGGTTACAACCCCGGTCCTTGTTTGGTTTAAGGGTTGTAACCTGGATCCCGGAGCAGTTCTGTGTCCTCTCTTCGTTTATTGTCTTCACTGTACCAATAGTATTTGAGACGGGTTTCTATTCAGGTGGAGGGCTGCAACCCCGGTCCTTGTTTGGTTTAAGGGTTGTGACCTGGCTACTTGAATGGTTTCTTCGTACTCAGTTTACTGTTATTATCTCTATTATTATCAGTTCTTTATTTATTATTTATATTTAATATTCTATTATGATATGCTGGTTTTAGTTCCTAAGTGAAGCCTCCTTTGTGGCACTTGCTCTTTCTGGGGTCTGACCCAGCTGGTTTTGTGTGGCCAGATATCGGAGCAGCACCAGAGGATCCACTGCCTTCCAGCCAGATGGTGACCACCAGGCGTAACCCTGGCAACGAGTGGGTTTCTTTTTGTCCTCCTACTTTATTGTAAAATTATTCTTTTGAGGCGTTTAGCCGGCGACCATGTGTTAGCTCGTATTGCACCTTTATTTACTATCTGCCTACGGGCTGTAACATGATTGACAGATCCTAGGGTTGATCATATATGACTAAACTCTTGCTAGTCCTGATATTTTGTAATGACTAGCTTCATGATCATCCAATATCTAATGTATGGGATGCCTTGCTATTATATATTTTGTGCTCTGACATCTTGTAACTATTATTGCTTGCTGGAGATTGAGACAATAGGCTTTGTTCATGACCATAGAAGACTGTTGGCTTGTAGTTAAACCCTCATGTATCTAGACAGCCGTGACCGTATAGCGAGGTAGGTTGCACTTTAATATACGTAGCTGGCTATGTACGCCCCCGCTCTCCAGTATTCTGGTTCTGGAGCGTTACATGGTTTTAGTGGTGGCCCATACAGGTCTTGTAAATCAAGATATATGAGGGTTACCGAATAAATGTCTCAATCAATATTAGTCCTTGATCTCTTCTCGTATCTTCAAATCCCTAAGAATCTTGACCTGATCACATGCTAGTATCGTTGATCTGTCCTGGTCCTTCCTTATTGTTCCCTATGTCATCTTTTTCAGCGGCATTACTCCTGGACCTGTCGATCAGCAAGGCGGAGCACCTCCCGTGGACCAGCCGCAACCTGGAGATCAAGCCCAGCATTCAGGAGTAGCCCCAGAGTCGTGCCTACCGGAGGAGAACCACCAATTCAGCCCGTCCAGCCTGCAGAGTCTGATGATAGCACTTTGGTGGGTCTCATCAGGTCCTTATTAGCTTCCCAGGATCATCGCAGAGATGCCTTGCTCCAGGCGGTGGAAGATGCTTTGACCAGAGGAGGTCATCAGGGTAATAGCGCGGCCAACAGCTTCGAGCGCTTGAACCTTCCCTTCTTCGACGGCAGTAAAGATGCGATCGCTGCAGATGCATGGCTTCAGGACACAGAGGTGATTCTAGAAGCAGCCAGGACTCCAGAGAACGAGAAGGTGGCCGTAGTGCGCCTGCAATTGCTTGATCTTGCCCGCAGCTAGTGGACAGCGCAGGCCGATGGATTAGTGGCCTCTATTTTATGGGTAGAATTCAGGAAGAGATTTCAGACCAAGTATTTTGATGATGTAGCTCGGTATGATCTACAAACGAGGTTCACCAATCTGAAGTAGATGGGCAGGACGGTCGATAGATATGCGACTGAGTTCTCCAGGCTTAGTCAGTTTGCTCCCACCTTGGTGGCGACCGAGTTCGATAGAGCCCAGCAGTTCCAGCAGGGGCTCCACCTAGAGATTTTATTGGCGGTGGAGCAGTTTGAGCATCAAACTTTTGATACAGTATTGCGAGCTGCCCGGAGGCATGAGTATACCTCCCAGAGGATCGTAGATAGGACCGGAGGTCGGAAACGATCTCACGGCCAGATGAATCAGTCATCAGCACCAGCCCCGGCAGCCAAAGCTTTGACTATTGGAGCTCCGAGGCGGGCAGTCTCAGTGACGTCGATTCAGCATTCCACCCCGACGCACCCTCAGCAGCAGAAGCAGAAGCAGTCTTCCGCAGTGGGATGTTCACACTGAGGAAAGCTAGGGCATGTGGTATCAGAGTGTCGCAGAGCACAGGGTTTGTGCTTTATTTGTGGTACCCCGGACCACAGGGTTGGGAACTGCCCGAACAGGGGGAGTTCATCGGCCTTCTCTAGTCCTTCAGTTAGAGGACCAGCACCAGTCCAGCAGCAATAGCAGCTGCAGTACCCATTCCCGAGGCCATTGCCGATACAGGCCCAAGCATTCCAGCAGCAGAGACCGTAGCAGTATGCCCAAGCCCAAGCCCTGATCCAGAGCAGACAGAGAAATTTTCAGCAGAGGGGACCCGCACCCAGAGGGTATGGTCAAGTGCTGGCTTTGACCATGGAAGAGGAAGGAGTAGCACCAGGTGAGGTGGTGGCAGGTACTATTCTCATCAACACCTTTCTAGCTTCAGTATTATTCGATTCTGGTGCCTCGTATTCATTTATGTCCGCACGATTCGCGACACAGGTAGGACTGGAGCCCGAGTCATTATCAGTAAGGCTCAATATACTTACTGGTAACGAACTTGTGGGAGTAGATAGAGTATTTTCCTCCCGTCGGATCGTAGTTAGCGGTAGAGAATTCTTCGCTAGACTGATAGAGTTCCCGATGGCCGATTATGATGTGGTCTTAGAGATGGATTGGTTGAGGGACCAGTATGCTAGGATAGACTGCCACATTGGCAGGGTTATTTTTAGCATTCCAGGCGAGCCGGAGTTTTCCTTCTCCCGAGACGAAGTTGAACCTTCTCCTCCAGTGTTGCGGATGGCAGTAGCAGTAGTACAGTTACCTCGGATAGTCGAAGAGTTTCCAGATGTTTTTCCAGAAGAGCTTCCAGGGATGCTACCAGAGCGAGAGATCGAGTTTACCATCGACTTGATTCTCGGGACAGCCCCATGTTTCACTTAACAAAATGCCAGGAAAATTAGCTTTTGAAAATAAAACGAGAAAAAGTACAAGAAGTACAAATTTGATTATGGGAAAGTATTGCTATAGAAGTCTGATCTGTAAATGATCACTTTGTTCCTTGGACCATACGATGATGATGAAGATCGCTGCTTGAAGATGAACAATTGGAAGAACTAAGTCACCAGAAAGGTATCGACGCACTTGGGCACTGATGGCGAGGCCGAATGCTTTCCTGCTTTACTTCACTCTGTTCTGAAAGAAAGGTTGAAGAAGAATGCTCTAGAGAATCAAAAATCTCTGAGTTCTAATCTCTCTGTTTTCTCTCCTGTCTCTGTGTGTTATATGAGAAAAATAAGTCTATTTATAGACTTGGGCTCTTGTGCGTAAAAACTCAGCAAAAGTTCCGTCTTTACGCTAACAACTGCCACCCAAGACCGAAGCCATCCTCTGTATATGTTGACACGTGTCCCATCACTTTAGTAGGAATAGGATACACGTACACACGTTCTTCGAGATGAGTGGCATGCAAGCCATGTAGGCAAACCACGTTCCAAACTGGTGAGGAAGAATAGAGCGTAAAACAACCCCACTGTATTCTGAGCGTAAAGCAGTGGACTAGACGTAAAATAGCCCTGTCATAGATTTCCCGCGTAAAGTGGTTATTAAATAACCTTGAGCATAAAGTAGCTCAAATAGACTTTACGCACACGTCGACTTTCGAGCGTAAAAACTCATATAATCTCCGTGCGTAAAAGAAGCCATTCTGTGAGCGTAAAAATAGCTCAGTCCACATACTAAACGACAACATAGGTCTCTGTGTAAAACAAATCCCTTCGAATTCTGTGATATATGCCATCATTAAATCTTTATGTCAGACTTTGCATTAAATGTAAGACTTGACAGCTTTGTCCAGCGTAAAAAATGGTTAGCCTGTCCTAGGCATAAAACCATTGGCTTGACCCGAGCGCAAAAGTGGATAGCCTGCTTAGGCGTAAAATCATTAGCCTCTCCTTGGCGTAAAATAGATCATTTTGAGTAGAATGACCCATCTCTTTGACTCACTTTATGAATCACTTTTTACGCTCCTACAAAACCCCTTTCAAAGTTTTCGAATGTCTTCAAAATTTGAAACACTTTGAACAGAAGCGTAAAAACTCTGGATTTGACCAGCCAGCGGGATACACAACATTCATCCGCGTAAAAGCGGGGATGTCCAATAGTCGGCATAAAATCATTAAATAGTGTCGGTCAACACTTAACCGTCATAATGAATTTCCTTCTTGAAACTTTCGAATGCCTTTTCACTTCCCCGAGTTTGCATTAATAATGAGCAGTTTCCCATGAGGAATATGAAGAGTTGATTTAATTGTATAAATAAGAAGAAATTCTTCACACTTGCCATTCATCCTCATAGTGACATGGCGCCAAAGAAAGAGATTAACAATGAAGAGGCTTCGGGCTCCAGAATTGATTTTGAGCGAGCACGCAACTTTGTAGGGTGCTTTGGATTGACTACAGCAGTCTTCAGTCGCATTGATGGTGGTCCCTCAACTGCATATGAGGGATCAAGAGATGCAGAAGCGTTTCTAAATTTGATGCGTCGCTCTGGGATTCGCAGCATGCGCGAGTTAGGTGCCTCCCTTCGTCAGCCCAACGAAGGAGAGAAAAAATAATATTCCATATATTGTGACTCTTTTATATGTAGGGGTCCACTTTCCCCTTTTTTATAAATAAAATCTTGATGTTAATCTCATCTGTTGGTACATAGAATTGTTCAACACTTCTTTTGATTGCTTCTATGGCAGTTTATTCCCAAGAGGAACAAAACAACACGTGGCATTTGTTTTGTGGTCATGAGCGCCTTTTAATAGGATCTTTCCCAAAATAGGCTTATACCAACTGTTTTCTCAACCCTTATAAATAGCTGAGTTTAGAGAATGTTTTATACATCCTCATTCTCATTGTCATTTTTCTGGAGATAGCTTTCTGCCTCTTTGCAAGAATTCACTCTTCAACAAATGACGATCCTTTCTGATGTCGTTCTTCTGTACGCTCGGTCACCAGATATCGATTCAACCAGAGCCAAACCATTTGGCCTTAATGGTAAGTTTAGTCGTAAACCATTGTTTGCCTTTGATCTTTTTGTTGAAAACAGATGCTCACGAGCGTAAATCCTTGATAGATGTAGAATCTCATAGGAAAGATGCACGGGTGTAAAAAGCCTTGTTGAATAATATACTCCTGAAAATGTTGGCATAAAAAGCCTTGTTGAATGAGGAGCACATGAAACCATAGCGTAAAAGCCTTGTTGAATAGGGTGCACATGAGACACTGGCATAGAAAGCCCACGTGAAACACTGGCATAGGAAGCATTGTAGATTGAATGCTCATGAATCACGGGCGTAAAAACATCAAGCGTAAAGTCTTGTTGCCTGTTGAAGATAAAACAAGATGCATAAGCATCTATTTTCAGTTTCAATTGATTAATACGCGTCTGATGATACTCCTGTCTAAAACACTTCTTCTTTGTTGTTTTCTGCAGAAGATTGGCTGAAGAGCTTTTCCAGAACTGGTATCGGCAACATTGACGCTATGAGGAGCGTTCTTCTGACATCAATATCAGGGATCTCATGTGCTTTTGACACGCAAATCAGACAACTCAGAACTCTTCGTGGGATAGAAGGGTCTTCCTCTGTTGGTAGGAAGAGCATTTATACACGGAGAGTTGGACGGTGGAGTCAACTCTAACCCAAAAAGTTGGGTAGTAGAGTTCCTTTCACGGCAGAACTAGGAATCGTATCCCAATGCTGGATACATTCCTATCTCCTTTGAGAGGCCACCACTCCTCCATCAGTTGTATTGGCAGTAACACGTCTTCGGGCTGCCATACTCTGGGATTCTCCTCTCGTCTGAGAGAGAAGACCAGAGTTTGATTCCTACTGCTCTGGTCGCCACTGAGGCTCAGACAGCAAGGAATTAACACCAACAACGAATCCGACGAAGAAGATCCAGAGAAGAGATAGATCTCCATTAGGTTATCGTTGTGTGTATAGAATGAAAATCCAAGATTGTAATAGATTTCCATTATGATTTGTAAGAAAGTCTAAGAAATGTAAAAGACTTTTATGATGATGTGAGAATGGAAATGATAAGTCTTCTATGCACAATGATTTTGTATCTATCTTGATGTAATATGGACATGATAGATAATGAAATCTTATTTTCTGTTTTTAGAGTATACAATACTATCAGAGGTAAATGGACATGACAGTATGTAAGAACTCAAAGAAAAGTAGATTAATATCTATGCAGAGGTCAGATGGAAATGATAGATAAGAAAAGTAAATAGATTTAATATTTATTCAGAGGTCATGAAAATATGATAAATAACGAATCCCACTTAACAAACAAAAAAAATAGAAGATTTAAAATTCCTCTCCAAGGAAACAAGAAATCAGCTTAACCAAACCTTGGTAGCTGGGGAATAAGGAAACAGACATCATGAGCACATATGTCCATATCAATGGATGAATGAACCAACATAACTTTCGGGAAAAGAAAATATTGATTCAATTCCATAATTAAATGGATGAACCTGATTAAATGAACGGACAGACCTTTTCTGAAATGAAAGGTTGTTTTCAATTTCAAAGGCCGGTTCATCAACAGATCTCTCCTATAAATAGGCAAAAACTCTTTGTAACGTTTTATTCTTATTTCCACTCCTCTATTGAAAATGTCTTCCAAGGATATGCAGCAAAAGAATGAAGTCTCCAGGAAGGTTGAGGACGTCATCGAGACGCACCCCGCTGAGTCAATTATGACAGGCCCAACCGAAGTAGATAAAAGCTCTTCTACTCCCAAGCCACCACAAGACATCTTTGCTTTCCTAGTAGAGCCAGGGAAAACTCCTGAAGAAGAGGCACTGAGGATGGCTGCCTGCAGATTTTTCATGAACTCAGGCAACGATGCCTTCGAAGCATTGGCTAACTATGTATTCAATAAGGAAGGCTGTGGTCCTTGTCCTTAAAATTTTATTCAGAACAAAAATAATAAAAGGAATTTTATTTTCATCATCCTTCTTCTTTATACATAGTACTTCTTGAGAAATTTGACATTGATAGGCATCATGAGCAGATCTCCATTAGGCTTTGATAACCGATAGGCACCATTAGAAAATACGATCTCAATTACATAAGGGCCCTCCCATTTTGCTTAGAATTTCCCTTTGCTTTTGTGAGTCATCACCATCGGTCTTCGAACAACCAATACTAGTTCGCCAACCTTGAATACCCTCTCTTTAACATTACGATTGAAAGTTCGAGATATACGGGCTTGATATAGCTCAATATGCTGTTGTGCTTGAAGACGCTTCTCATCCAATCCTTCGAGTTCTTGAAGTCGTAAGCGATCATTGTTCTCTATAGTTAGATCATTAGCGATAGCTATTCGTAGCGATAGAATTTGGATTTCCAAGGGAAGAACAGTCTCACATCCATAAACCAATAAAAATGGTGTAAAACCAGTAGGAGTTCGGACTGTTGTTCGATAAGCCCATAAGCATTCTCCAAGTTTCTCGTTCCAATCACGTTTATTAGAAGAGACAAACTTTTTGAGAAGTTTAATGATCGTCTTATTGAAAGCTCCGGCTAAACCATTAGCAGCTGGATTATAAGCCGTAGAAGCCAAATTTTGAATTCGATTCTTATCACAGAACCGATAAAATGCCTGACTGGCGAATTGTGGACCATTGTCATGAATTATCCGTCGAGGAATCCCAAAGCGATAAATGACATGATATTTGATGAAGCTGATCACATTGGATGTTTTCACTTCAGCAAGGGGGACTGCTTCTGCCCACTTAGAAAAGTAATCGGTTATAGCTAATATGAACCGATGTCCTTTAACAGAAGGAGGGTTAATAGGATCAATGACATCCATATCCCAAGCTTCGAAGGGCCAAGAGGCTGCTGTAGGATGTAAAAATTCAGACGATTGATGAATAAAATCAGCATGAATCTGACATGCTTTACATCTTCTGGCATAGTCTACAGCATCTGCTATCATAGAAGGCCAATAATACCCCATTCTTCGAATGCGGTCTTGTAATTTAGGACCTGGTTGATGAGCACCACAAACACCATCATGAGCCTCTCGTAGTGTTTGCTTGGCTTCACTTTCTGAGAGACAACGCAGTAAGAGTCCATCATATGAACGACGATATAACATATGTAAAGACGAATCATAATAGAATCGAAATGATCGTCTCTTAATTGATGCAGCTTCTTTTGGATCTTCAGGTAAAATTCTATGAACCGCATAGTCATTGAATGGAGTTCTCCAATACCTCTGTTGAGAACTTGACTCTGTAGTGTAACTTTGTTCAATATACAGATTATTCTTGATACAGCATAGATCTCGGTCCAACAAAGTAATTGTATTTTGCCTTCGGATTGGAACAGCCAAGTCTGCAGCTTGACTAGCAAGAGCATCAGCCTCCATATTATGAGAATGTGGTACGAATTCAATAAAGAATCCTTTAAATGAAAGGACCAACTCGACTACCACTTGATGATAAGGGATGAGATCAGGATTTCTGACTTCATAAGTCCCTCTAACTTGATTAACGATCAGTTAAGAATCTCCATAAGCTTCTAGGAACTCAATATCCATTTGTTTTGCTACTTGGAGACCAATCAATAGAGCATTATATTCTGCTACATTGTTGGAACATGGCTGATTGAGAGAATAGGCACGGTATATGACCATTTTGTCAGGAGAAAACAAGACGATTCCTACCCCAGAGACAATATTGCCTTTAGGTCCTACCCGTGATGCTCCATCAAAATATAATTGCCATATATCATTCTTCAAAGTCACGTTGCAATCCACGACTTCATTTGGAATGTCCTCGTATAACTTCGATATTTCTGGTATAGGGTGAGCAGCTAAGAAGTCAGCTAATGCTTGACCTATTACTGATTTTTGAGGTACATAAACCATATCATAAGGAGTGAGCAACATCGCCCAAGTAGCTAATCTGGAATTAAGAATGCTCGACTTTCTTATCAATATCCGAATGGAATTTATTCTGGAGATGACATGAATAGTTTGTCCTGTCACATAATGTCTTGTCTTTTGTACGGCAAAAACCAAAGCCAGACATTCCTTTTCTACAGGAGTATACCTGTGTTCAGCTCCAACCATCATTCGACTAAGATAATAAATCGCCTGTTCATGACCCATATCATTTTTTTGTGCGAGAAGAGCACCGAGTGAATGATCCAAGGTTCAAACATATAGTAAAAATGGTTTTCCTACCACTGGAGGTTCCAGAACAGGTGGATTTGTAAGGTATTGTTTAATATCATTGAAGGCTTCTTGGCACGCTTTATCCCAGACAAAAGATATACCTTTCTTTAGTAGACGGGAGAAAGGTTGACATCTCCCAGAGAGATTAGATATAAATCTCCTGATATAAGCAATGCGGTCCTGAAAGCCGCAGAGTTCTTTCAGATTACGAGGAGGACGCATTTCAAGGATTGCTTTAACTTTATCAGGATTAACATGGATACCCTGAGAAGTAATGACAAATCCTAAAAACTTGCCAATAGAAACCCCTAAGAAAGACTTAGTAGGGTTCATTTTCAATTGATGTTGACGCATCAATTTAAATACTATCTTTAAGTCTTGAATATGATCATCTTTTGATCGAATTTTGACAGCAATGTCATCTATGTAACATTCAACTGTCTTCCGTAGATATTCTTGAAAGATGTTGCTCATGGCCCGTTGATATGTGGCACCGGCATTTTTAAGACCGAACGACATAACCGTATAGCAGTAAACCCCAAGGGGTGTTCGAAAAGAAGTATGCTTCTCATCTTCTGGATGCATCTTGATCTGATTGTATCCTGAGAATCCGTCCATAAAAGACATGCGTTCAAAACCGCATGTATTGTCTATCATGACATCAGTAATGGGAAGTAGAAATTCGTCCTTTGGATAAGCCGCATTAAGATCTCGATAATCTATGCAAACTCGGACTTTTTCGTTCTTCTTCATAACAGGAACAATATTGGCAACCCAATCCGGGTGTTGCTCTTCACGAACAAAGCCACATGTAATCAACTTTTTGACTTCTGCTTCGATTGCATCCATCATATCTGGTCTAAAGCGTCGTTGTTGTTGTTTTACAGGCTTGGCATTAGGCAAAATATTGAGCTTATGAGTAGCAACTTTAGGATCTAGATCCGACATATCCTCATAACTCCATGCAAAGATGTCAATATACTCTTTGATCAGTTTTATCAACTCTTCCTTTTTATCTTCAGAAAGGCTCTTACTGATGAATATTGGTTTGGACGTAGTTCCATCTCCGACATCAATCTGGATAACCTCATCTTCTGTAGGTGGCTGTCGCTGTTCAAAATGAAGTTTCCATTGAGTATCCATTTGTTGGGCGCAAGGGTCATTTTCAAATGGCTCGGATTCATCATCAATTTGAACCATGTAAGATGAAAATACCTGCTCAGATTCATCATATGAGGAACGAGATATATCCGATTCGATGAATTGGATTTCTTCTGAATCTGATGATTGTGAAGAACTAGAGGAGAATTCTTCTTGTATATCATCATTAAACATATGGGACGGATCATATTCCAATCCATGCCGAGTCTTCTGGTAAAACGGATCACCACATAACGGGAGTCGTCTACCTTTGCCCTGATTGAGACCTTGCATAGTCTTCAAATCATATCCCATATTCTGAATGATCTTGATAGATTGTTGACTATATTTGTCAATTCGGATTCTTCCTTTATCTTTATCTTTCAGATCATCTGTCTGAGCAACCGGGATATTTTTAGCCAAGCCAAACACAATTTGGCGCTTGTTTTTCTTATCAGACGGAACCACGAAATAAGATTCTTCATGACGTCTATAAGTTACACAAGCTTGCGATTGAGCAACTACAGGAAGAAGATAAGGAGAAGATGTTAAGAACTTTTGAGCATAAGGTCCAACATCAACCTGAAGAGGAAAGGAATTTTCCTTGTAGTTAATGTATAGAGTTTCTTCTGGCTATATGTCGTCTTTGTATTGATGACTTTGATTATCAGAGGATAAAGTCATTCTTTCAATAAACTTGACAGCCATATACTCGAAAAAGAAATCTTCATTGATATCAAAAAGTACAGAATTATCAATATTTACATCATTTATAATTTGATTGCCATGCGTCGGATTAATTATTAATGGATCATTATCCGTCTTCTGCATAGATTTACCAAGATTGACAATCAATGGTGGTTCTGGATCACTCGTACAAGAAGTACGCCCTTTGACCTTAATCATAAAAGGTTGAACTTGGCTCTTAGGAATATTTACTGATTTCTCAGATGAAGCTTGAGTTCTTCCTTTAACCTTAATTATCAAAGGTTGATCATTGATAGATTGGGATTGAATTCGTCCCTTGACTATAATCTTCAAAGGTTGTTCTTCTGGCGGATCTTCATTAATAGACTGATCCTCAGTAGATGATTGCTCTTCAGCCATGTCTGATATCCCTTTCACATATTCTTGTTTATGAAGTCTTGAATCAGAAAAATAGGCTTCAACACCCTTGAAAGGATTGATATCAGCAAACTCAGTCTTTACAACTCCTTGGGAATCCACATACTTGAAGCATTGGTGGAGAGTTGAAGGCACGATATTGTGTTCATGAATCTACGGTCTTCCACGAAGAATATTGTAGGATACGTCTGAGTTGATAACATAGAAGGTTACCATAGTTCGCAGATCGCCAATCTGAATCTTCAGACGAATCTTCCCAAATGGTTTACTCTTGCCAGAGTTGAAACCAACTATTGTGTTACTAATGTAAGTCAGCTCACTAGTAGGAATCCTCAGAGGTCTTAGCATACTCTGAAGAATTATGCTAATTGAAGACCCAGAATCAATGTAAATCCTATCAATTTCTGTGGATCCAATATACCCAGTGTAGCACAGAGGCCTGTCATGTTTGTTATGCTTCAACACCATATCTTCTTGTGTAAAGGTGATATTGGGAATTGCTTCCATCACACTATGACATTGTGGACACGACACTGGAGTATTATCAGGACTCTTGAGTTGAGCCAAGCATGAATCTGCCTGAAGTAGAGCTTCACTCAAAGTCTCCCTGCTTTCTCTAGAAAGACGAAGCAGCTCAAATATGGATAGTCTAGCCGGAGTATTGGCTAACTGAGCTAGAATATCAAATTTGTAGGGTTTCATCACCACCCCCTGACTGGAAGCAGACTTCAATGGAACGTCAAAGCGTATTGCTTTCTGTTTCCTCTTTTCAACCACAGAGGATTTAGTAGGAACAGGAGAAGGTTGAGCTGGTAGTGTTTCCACTACGTCTTCTGCTTCTTTGGAAGATCCATCATAATCTTTGTGGTACTCCTTCCCGGATCTTGTACCAGTAAAAGTTTCTTCTTCAGACTCAAAACAAGGAAGTACCATATTACAGGATTTAGTCTTCCTTACCTTAGCCTTCTTCTTGTAAGGATTATTATGAGGAACTTCAGAACCCAATCCAACAGTAGATTTTTGATTTTAAATCTGTAAAGGAAGTCGTATTCCTTTATTATAATTCAAACCTTCTGCCTTCTGAAAGTCATAACCCATCTTCTTCATGAGAAGGACAGACTGCTGACTGTATAAATGAATGGGCAGTAGACTTTTAACAAGTGGTTCCACAGAAGAAGAAGAAGAGATCTCTGTAACTATAGGAGAGTGAGGAATAGATGTCTCTATAACTACAGGAAGAGAAGGATTCGGGATACGAGAAAAAATCCCTGTAGAAGCTTTTTCATAAGCAGCAAAGATTTGTTGTGCCCGATATAAGGGAACACTATTCATAGCTAACTACTGCTGATGAGTAAGCTTGAGCTTGGTAGGAGGAGCTAGACTTGGAGGACATATGTTCAATCCTCTTAGTCTATCTTCCAAAGGAGTGCCATCCCATAGATCATCTGAATCATCAGGATCTGGAATAACATGAGAAATCATGTTACAGGTTTTGACTTTCTTGCCTTTCTTGGATTTTGAAGTTTTACCTTCATTTTCTAATTCAGGT
Organism: Iris pallida; assembly: GCA_029216955.1. Taxonomy (NCBI): domain Eukaryota; kingdom Viridiplantae; phylum Streptophyta; class Magnoliopsida; order Asparagales; family Iridaceae; genus Iris; species Iris pallida. The sequence continues at coordinate 12,464,889 of JANAVB010003600.1, forward strand.
ACTAAGTCAGGATGTACCCACATAATTTCAACATTTTTTAAGATAAGAGGCAGCAATCTTTCATTTTCTTCTCTAGGAGGCGGGATATTCACAATCTTCATCGTCGCCTTCGGAATTGGGATGATTCCGTCTGGTACTTGCTGTGGTAGAAAATCTCCAAATTGAAGAGAAACCATATTGGTTGTAACAGTATGGTCATCATTGGTTAGGGCGATAGCACCGCCATTTATCAGCTCTTGGATTTTCTTTTTCAAGACATAGCAAGCACTGTTAGGATGATTAATGTATCTATGATAGATACAATGTTTGGGATTATCACTCAGATTCACCTCATTAGGCCTCTTTGGCTCCGGAATCTGGAGTTTGCCACTCTTCACCAGACATTAGAATATCCCTGGGATATCACTCTCATCAAAAGAGTATTCTTCCTTTGGTCTAGAAGATTCCTGACTATTCGGTGTCGTTTTATTCTTGGAAAGATTAACCATGAGGGTATCTTTTCCTTTCACATTAGGATTACCGGCATTATTACCAGGATTACTTTTCTATCCTCTATCCTCTGAGGCAAAAATTATTCCATATTCACGAGCCAACCTACCATTGGTCTCGACAGAAACTGCTGCTATGATAAACCAAGCCCAATCTGTGAATTGGGAACCCGTAAAGATAGCAATAGATGGTCGCAGATTCATCTTGCATGTATCAATGAGTGCTGAATCTGGCATGCCAGAAGGCATCTTTAGAGTAGCCTGTCGGAAGCGTTCGATGAACATCCAAGTATCTTCTTTCTCCTTTTGTTTGATTTCTATTAAGGAGGACATGTTCATGTCCATACCTCCTTTATAGAAACGGGAGAGAAACATTGCCATAAATTCATCGAAAGACGAAATGCAATTGTCGGGTAAACTTCGATACCAGTCGTAAGCTGAACCAGTCAAGCAACCAATGAACACTCGAGTGAGAAGAGCATCATTTTTCTACAGATGTATAGTCATAATATCAAAAAAATTGATATATTGACTAGGAGAAGCCCTCCCATCAAACAATACCATAGATTGTGGCTTGAATTTTGGTAGAAAGGGTACATCATTCCAATGAGGAGGATAAGGTTGCTTAATCCCTAACCTCTGGAGTTGATCCTTGTGCCTCAAGACTTCAAACTGTGCTTTGAGCTCACGCACTGCTTGAATGCCCTCACTAGTTTGCGGAAGCACATTTGATTAAATAGTTGTTGGATGCACCGTAATCTCCACCGGAGATGGTACATCTTCTGGAATAATAGGATCTGGAGATGCAGAATTTTGATTAATAGCAGGCTCCTGAACATTCAAACGTATATCAGCCCCTTGACTATCTTGAGTTTGTGCTGCTACTGGTACTGGTGTTATTACTGTCGGCTGAGCAGTCTGCTGATTCAGTATTATCTGATGCATGTTTTGCACCATGTTAAGCATGTCTTTCAGTGATTGCTCAACGGCAGTGAGACGCTGTTCTGTATTAGCAGATGAGGTCTCTGGTTCATCTCCAACAGCGTAGGATTCAACTTCTCTTGAAGATATAGAAGGATCAGTATAGAAGTATGAATCGACACTGTCAGTCTCGGACTCAAAAGATTGAGTACCCCCAGCTTCTGAATCAGAAGTCTACAATTATCTTTGTCTTCTTGATCGAGTATTCTGATATACTCCTTCAAAGGAATCAAAAAGTCTGTTGAACTGTTGTTGACCTGGAGTTTGGGACGTATTTCGTCTTGGACGTCGCCCTCTGTTAGTATGAGATGCCATATTGATTGACACATATGACAACTCATGTTCTTGGTCTTCAATTTGTTGTTGAGGCACATTAAAACTCAATCGATCAAAAACTGACCATTTTGAAGCTGAACAACAACAATTGATTACAACCTGGTGATAATTATAATGATGTTTTTCTTGGGAAAATGTCACCGGAGATTGTCTATTCTTACGCTTTTGTATTAGCAATTCACATAAGTCAGAAGGAGTGGAGGGAATAGTCTTCTTTATTACATTTGGGGTAGAAAAACGTTTAGTCCCTTGTGTATTAAGAAGATTACTGGCTGCATTCGCAGAACCAAATTGTACATTTCTACGCATTTGGAGTTGTGTGCGTAAATCTGGAAATTTTTTAGCACGAAGGACTCCATTTTTATTGCGTGTAATGTGTAAGTTTGGTACTTTGCGTAGAGCAGTATAAGAAGGTTGTTGGTGTAGAACTGAAGCTTTGCCAACTTCGTTTTTACGCTGTACACGTTTAAGTACATTCATATTAGATGTAAAAACATTGTTGCGAATTTTATCTACACTGTCAAAGACAGGAGACTTACCTTTACGCGTAGAGTGTAAAAATTGGTTATCTACCACGTCACAGACGGGAGATTTTGCTTTACGCGAGGAGCATAATTTATTTGAGCCTACCACGTCACAGACGGGAGACTGATTCTTATACTCAGAACCACAATCGTTAGAATCTGCCCCATTACAAATGGGAGACTCATTCTTACGTACCGAGCGTAAAATTTGGTTTTTACCCACTGAGCGTAAAACTTGGTTCTTACGCAGTGGGCGTGAAACATGATTATCTTCACCGTTACAAACGGGAGATAAATCGTCACACTTTGAGTGCAACTCTGAAGTAAGGACTGCCTCGTTACGAACGGGAGTCCCTACGACAGGAGTGGGAAGAATTCCCTTGCCACCGGCAGCAACAGAGAGATCAGAAGCTATTTTGGATTTAGGAATACAAACTTTTCGTGCTTTGCGAGATTTTTGAACATTGGAGAAGCGAGAACCACCCCCAGTTCGGAGCATCCCTTCATAAGCAGTCTGGTCGAAGTGTACAACCAGAGTCTTCTTTGTCGATCCAATCGACACATCATCGTATTGAGCAATTGCCTCCTCGTCAGAGGAGAAGGTCGTCCCCAGCAGCGTCGCCATTTTGTTTCACTTAACAAAATGCCAGAAAAATTGGCTTTTGAAAATAAAATGAGAAAAAGTACAAGAAGTACAAATTTGATTCTGGGAAAGTATTGCTATAGAAGTCTGATCTGTAAATGATCACTTTGTTCCTTGGACCATACGATGATGATAAAGATCGCTGCTTGAAGATGAACAATTGGAAGAACTAAGTCACCAGAAAGGTATCGACGCACTTGGGCACTGATGGCGAGGCCGAATGCTTTCCTGTTTTGCTTCACTCTGTTCTGAAAGAAAGGTTGAAGAAGAATGCTCTAGAGAATCAAAAATCTCTGAGTTCTAATCTCTCTGTTTTCTCTCCTGTCTCTGTGTGTTATATGAGAAAAATAAGTCTATTTATAGACTTGGGCTCTTGTGCGTAAAAACTCAGCAAAAGTTCCGTCTTTACGCTAACAACTGCCACCCACGACCGAAGCCATCCTCTGTATATGTTGACACATGTCCCATCACTTCAGTAGAAATAGGATGCACGTATACACGTTCTTCGAGATGAGTGGCATGAAAGCCATGTAGGCAAACCACGTTCCAAACTGGTGAGGAAGAATAGAGCGTAAAACAACCCCACTGTATTCTGAGCGTAAAGCAGTGGACTAGGCGTAAAATAGCCCTGTCATAGATTTCCTGCGTAAAGTGGTTATTAAATAACCTTGAGCGTAAAGTAGCTCAAATAGACTTTACGCACACGTCGACTTTCGAGCGTAAAAACTCATATAATCTCCGTGCGTAAAAGAAGCCACTCTGTGAGCGTAAAAATAGCTCAGTCCACATACTAAACGACAACATAGGTCTCTGTGTAAAACAAATCCCTTCGAATTCTGTGATATATGCCATCATTAAACTTTATGTCAGACTTTGCATTAAATGCAAGACTTGACAACTTTGTCCAGCGTAAAAAATGGTTAGCATATCCTAGGCGTAAAACCATTGGCTTGACCCGAACGTAAAAGTGGATAGCCTACTTAGACGTAAAATCATTAGCCTCTCCTTGGCGTAAAATAGATCATTTTGAGTAGAATGACCCATCTCTTTGACTCACTTTATGAATCACTTTTTACGCTCATACACCCCAGTGTCAGAGAGAGTCTACAGGATGGCGCCGTCAGAGCTAAAGATATTGTACAAGATTATTGAAGAACTCAGAACCATGGGATTAATTCGTGCTAGTGGATCGCCTTGTGGAGCCCCGATGCTTTTTGTGAAAAAGAAGGATGGTACGTCCAGATTATGTATAGATTATCGTACCTTGAACTCAGTGACAATCAAGAACAGATACCCTCTCCCGAGGATAGATGACTTGTTTGATCAACTCAAGGGGGCAGCAGTATTCTCGAATATCGACTTGCGGTCAGGATACCATCAGATCAGAGTCAGAGAGCGGGACATCCCGAAGACAGCTTTTAGATAGAGATATGGGCATTGGGAGTTCCTTGTGATACCATTTGGAGCAACCAATGCGTCGGCAGTATTAATGGACCTCATGAATCGTATCTTTATGCCTTATTTGGATCAGTTCATGATTGTGTTCCTACATGACATCCTGGTCTATAGCAAGAGTGAGGTGAAGCATGAGCAGCATCTCAGAATCGTCCTCTAAATTCTTCGGGAGCACCAGTTGTATGCCAAGTTCAGTAAATACGAGTTCTGCCTCGATCGCATTTCGTACTTGGGTCATATCATCATCAGAGGAAGAGTGGAGGTAGATCCCCAGAAGATCGTGGCCATTGAAACGTGGTCGTTACCTAGCACAGTAGCAGAAATTTACAGTTTTCTTGGCTTGGCCGGCTACTACCGGCGATTTGTTTCAGACTTTGCTCGAATTTCAGCGCCATTGACCCAGTTGACCCGCAAGGATGTGCAGTTTGCTTGGACAGCAGAGTGCCAGGATTCTTTTGAGAGGTTGAAGCGAGGCTTGATGACGGCTCCTATTCTCACGCTTCCAGATGGAACTGGAGGATTTTCAGTATATTGTGATGCTTCGGGCAGAGGTTTAGGATGTGTTCTGATGCAGCATGGGACGGTAATAGCTTATGCGTCACGATAACTTCGTGATCATGAGAGGAATTACCTAACCCATGACTTGGAGCTGGCAGCAGTAGTGCACTTAAGCTTTGGAGGCACTACTTGTATGGTGATAGGGTGAAGATTTTCACCGACCACAAGAGTCTGAAGTATGTTTTCACCCAGATAGATCTCAGTATGCATCAGAGGAGATGGCTAGAGCTGCTTGTGGATTATGACATCAACTTGCAGTATCATCCTGGGAAGGCCAACATTGTTGCAGATGCATTGAGCAGGAGAGCTGGAGTTTATTTTCTCACAGCGCAGCCGGAGTTATTAGCCGATCTTTAGAAGATGGGAATAGAAGTTGTCCTTCCTACCAATGTGGCATTGATGGCCAGTATGCAGGTTCAGCCCAGCATAGTCGAGAGGATCTAGATGGCGCAGTTGGCAGATTCCAAGCTTTAATAGCTCAGAGTAGAGTGTGAGGCGGGACGAAGACCAGAGTTATGCATTCATGAAGATGGTACACTTCGACATGGTAAGAGTCTTTGTGTACCCAGTAGAAATATCAGACAGGAGATCATGGCAGAGGCCCACAGTTTGCAGTATTCTATTCATTCCGGTGGCACGAAGATGTACCGTGATATCTGCCAGCACTTTTGGTGGAATGGCATGAAGAGGGAGATAGCCCGGTTTGTCTCTCATTGTTTAGTCCGCCAACAAGTTAAGGCTTAACATCAGTGACCAGCTGGACTACTTCAACCATTGCCAATTCCAGAGTGGAAATGGGAGCATATAACCATGGATTTTGTGATAGTATTGCCTAGATCCCCAGCTGGCAGAGACGCTATTTGGGTTATCATAGACAGGCTCACGAAGGTGGCTCACTTTCTTCCGTTCAGAGTTGGTCAGTCGACGGCTCAGCCAGTGGAGATGTATCTCTGGCAGATTGTCAGATTGTACGTTATACCACTCAGTATCACCTCGGATAGAGATTCCAGATTTACGTTGCACTTTCGGCTAGCATGCAAGAGAGTTTGGGGACTCACCTCCAGTTCAGCTCAGCGTATCACCCACAGACAGATGGTCAGTCAGAGCGTACCATACAAACCTTGGAAGACATGTTGAGATCTTGTACACTCGACTTCGGTAGTTCGTAGGAAGATCACCTGCACCTGGTAGAGTTTTCGTACAACAACAGTTTCCAAGCTAGTATCCAGATGGCACCGTTCGAGGCACTGTATGGTAGGAAGTGCCGATCCCCGCAAGCATGGGATGATGTCGGAGAGAGGCAGATGCTCGGTCCAGAAATGATTGCTCAGACCGTTGAGGTGGTCAAGAGAGTCAGAGATCATCTTCGAGTTGCCTAAGATTGCCAGAGTCATTGGGTCGATTCTCATCGGCACCCTCTTGAGTTTTCTGTCGGCGACCATGTATTCCTGAGAATTTCTCCTAACCGTGGCGTCATTCATTTCGGTGTGCAGAAAAATCTTAGTCCTAGGTATATAGGGCCATTTGACATTCTGGAGCGAGTAGGAGATGTATCATATCGTCTCGCTCTTCCACCATCGCTGCGTGAGGTGCATGACGTATTCCATGTATCCCAACTGCGACGGTATATTCCGGACCTGAGCCACATCCTGGATCATTCAGAATTGGTTGTTGGTACCAACCTTTTGTATGAGGAGAGGCCTGTGTCTATATTAGACCGAAGAGAGAAGAAACTCAAGAACAAGACTATCAAGTTAGTCCGAGTTGCTTGGGGTCATCACTCTTTGGGTGAATCAACGTGGGAGCGTGAGGATGATATCCGATCGCGATATCCCGACCTGTTTGACTCATAAGGTATAATATCCTTCTTATGCCTTACACTTCGAATCCTTGCTTGCATATTTGATTGCTTGATTGATTGCTTAGCTGTAGATTGTATCTGATAGTGTAACTTGTCTCGACACCTCCAGCCTCTTTAATTAAATTTTGAGGACGGAATTCTTTTAAGGTATGTAGAGTTGTCACCCTCAAAATCCGTGTTACGTATTTTCGTATACGTGTACATATTTCGGGTCCGTATTTTATTAGTCAAGGTTAGCTAGCCATGATTTTATTTTTAGCATGTTGCATTGGCATGGTTATTTTGGCATGTCATTGGTTATGGCTTAGCTTGGTTCGGTTAGCTTGGTTTGGTTTGCTTTTGGGTTCATCATGAACCAAAAGAAAATCCCTACCTAGTACCACCATCATTATTTAAAACCCAACCCCCTTTCTCTCTCATCTTTACTCTTCATTTATTTCTTCATCTTCTTCCTCTTAACTTCTCCACCTACCAAGAGAAGCTTAGGCAAGTGCAACTTGCTTCATGGAGAAACTCTATTTTTGTTGTTCTATTGTCTACCTCGCGAGATTCTAAGATACTTTAGAACTTGGCCTTTTTTATTTTGAGGAATGTTTTCTTGTAGATCTATGTTTATATTATTTTTGGTTTTTTTGGGTTTTGATCTATTAAACTTCATTATTTTCATGTTTTGATTGTTCCATGTTGTAGAGAATTCAATTTTACCCAAAATAGACCTTTGAAAAGTTGGATTTCGACTTGTTTTGAGGAAGTTATGGCTAAAAACATTTTGGTCATTTCTATGTTCATCTGTCAGCATGTCGCAGTTGGCCGCATATGATGTCGCGAATGAGCCGCATAAGGCACATGTCGTAGTTGGCCGCATATGATGTCGCGAATGAGCCGTATAAGGCACATGTCGCAGTTGGCCGCATATGATGTCGTGAATGAGCCGCATAAGGCACATGTCGAAGTTGGCCGCATATCATGTCGCAAATGAGCCGCATAAAGCACATGTCGCAGTTGGCCGTATATGATGTCGCGAATGAGCCGCATAAGGCACATGTCGCAGTTGGCCATATATGGTGTCGCAGTTGAGCCGCATGTTGCAGTTGAGCCGCATAAGGCGCATGTCGCAGTTGGCCGCATATGGTGTCGCAGTTGACCGTATATGGTGTCGCAACTGGACCGCATAAGCCGTATGTCGCAGTTGAGCCGCATAAGGTGTCGCAGTTGGGCCGCATAAGCCGCATGTCGCAGTTGAGCCGCATAAAGTGTCGCAGTTGGGCCGCATAAACCGCATGTCGCAGTTGAGCCACATATGGTGTTGCAGTTGGGCCACATGTCACAGTTAGCCGCAAATAGTGTCGTAGAATAGGCCGCATAATGCCTATTTTGGCTATTTCTAACTGTTATATGTCCTAATTGACCGAATTGTGGCTCGAATTTCTCCCAACTCCCAACGTGAAAGTTGTAGATCTTTTTCTTGGCATCAAGAATATGTCACTAGTAATTTTATGCAAGTTTCTCTCATTCATGATAATGTAAGAATAGAACACGATAGTGGCACGCTGTGGCGCACTCTTGACAAGTAAACTGACATGATATATCTCGACATGTTGTTACGACAGCTAGCATGACATGACAAGTATAAAAGATCTGGATACCGTGGGCGATTGTGTTTGTACAAAAAAACTGGTACTGTCTTGCATCATGTCTAGGATGGGGATCCCTGAGTACTACTGTAGTGCCCCGCTCCTTGCGGTCCACTATGTAATACCTACGGCTTGTTGACTCAATCATGAACTGAGTATTTGGTGAAATCCTTGCCGGTATCGATTGATCACGGATGAAATGCAATGAACCTTTCCAATTGATGGATTGACTTCTATTGAAATAAATCCAAGAGTTTTGCTGAATGTTTTCTCTTCGCTGCTTGGTTTTGATGAATACGTTTTCGTGTTGGTTTTCGATGATTGGTTTTCATTGTTCGCTTTCATCACATTTCGCATTCATTCCGAATCTTGAGAGAAAGAGACGAAGTATGCTAATCAACTGTTGGTGCCATTGTAGGTCGCGTGAATTGTTCGTGAACGGTACGTGAAGTCCCTCCTTCTCTCAAAAAAGATTCATCTCGGTGAGTTGCTTCAACCGAACAGACATTGATCTGTACGCCCTAATAAAATGATCTCTAGTCGACTCTGTTGCCTTGTCCCAATGATCAACGATACCACATCCACAAAAGATAAGAGAAGATAATTGAATTGAATCAAATGCAAGAATATGTGTTGCTACTCTATATGCTCGATATGAATGATCATCTACTTGTCACTAGTCTACTTGAAAATGTAGACACGTACAGACGAACTTGTACGTGTTGAGATGAACCTGAAGGCACGAATCAAACGTGTCATATATCTGTGCATAAGTTCAAGTGTGTCTCATCTGATAGAACGACTAGAGCATGCATTTGGTCTCGGACAACTTGTATACAAGGAAACATTTATCTCTCGGGTGGTATCTGGGGGCACCTGGAACCGCTCGGCCTAGGAGAGATTAGGGCCTCCATGTGAAAATAGGAGTCGATCTGAGTCCTTAGCGACGAGCTGAACCAAAGAGTCACAGCGGCTAATCATGGGGATAACCCGTGGACCAACATATAGAATAGTCCACTTGCATTACCCGAATGACAACTTCAATATCTGTAAGAATGAATCATGAATTACTCGATATGTAAATTGTGCTAACGTAGTTTTGTGCAGGGATGACTGCCGGCGATGGTAAGTTGCTATGATATATTCTACTGTCATGTTCTTATGAATTGTTAAAAAGAACCTAGACAAGTAGAAAGATCACTAGTAAATGTTAGCTCAACATATTGATTTAGTGCAGAGATTTGCGAGTTCGGCCAAAAGCCGCTCACCAGCACATGATGTGTGCTGACCCACATTGTGGGCATCCTTTTCAGAAAGCAGAAGGAGACAGGGGGATTTCAAGTGAGGCACCGAAGCTCGTCTAGCCCAGTAGAGCTCGTGGATCGCCTCGAAGTTTACTTTTCATTCCAGTCAAGTTTCAAGTTTCCATTTCCTTTGAAGGTGTCTTTCAATTCCAGCTTGTAATAAAGGATATGATGTTTGGGCATTGTGGCTAATTTCAAAAGAGTGTTTCAAAGAGAATCCTGTAGCCAAATTATAAGGCAAATCTGAGTTGCAAAGCTTTGTACTTGTATTCCTATCAAGCTATGAATAAAATAAGTATTTCCATTTCAAATCTCTGTGTCCAATATTTGGTTTTCTGCAATGGGTGCATGCGTGTGTTTTGCTTGACTAATGGGTGCGTGCGTGTGTTTTGCTTGAGTAGTTGTTTTTGTGTAGGTAATGGGCTTGTGCAGGCGCAACTTAGGCTTGTATGGCATCACGCCTTAGCGAGGACGATCGATCCCGCAGGGATCCAAGCAAGACGGACGACCCTAGCGGGATCGGGGCGTGACAAAGTGGTATCAGAGCACAGTTTTACGTCCTTGGCCTCTTGCAAATATCGATTTTGAAAAAGTATATAAAGTACTTTGACGGCATTCAAAAGTGTCCAGATTTTGAGTTATGAAAACCAATACCCCACACAATAAGTCCATAATATTTTATGAGACTGACAGAAGTTATACTATTTTGTAGAGAAATGGCTCCTTCTCGTCCATCTGGCTCGACCGATGCGGTAGAACGGATCATGACAATGTTGGAGTTACAGAGACAGGACAATGAGGAAAGAAATCAGATACATCAGGCCTGAGCGGCTGCCCAACAAAAGCAGTTGGATGCCTTGACCCAGCTTGTCACGGCGCTTGCGGCAAATCGAGATACCACCGCAGCGACGAAACCAACGGGAACGCCCGAGATCGAGCCCGTAGAGGGTGATGAGCCCCAGCCAGCGCAAAGGCACACTTCCTTTAGGCCAAAGGACTTCTTAGACGCGAAACCTCCAAAATTTGAAGACAGGACATCACCCGATAAAGTGATGGACTGGATTGACAAAATGAAGAGTCTGTTCGCGTTCATAGGAGTTCCAAACGACAAGAAGGTAGTTTGTACCGTTATGCTTCTACGGCTGCGGGCAAAGGATTGGTGGAAGACAAAGAAGCCGGCGCTGCTCGCAACGGCTAGGAATAGGAAGATCTCATGGGCCTTGTTCAAGAAGGCGTTTCTGGGTCAATATCTGCCTCCAGCCATGAGCAAGAGGATGGAGGATGACTTCATCACACTAAAATAGGAAGATATGTCCGTGGAAGACTATGAGTCTGAATTTGCTAAGTTGGCAAATTTTGCCACTACTTTGCTCCCTAGGAACAGACTCGCATAAATCGATTCGTTGAAGGTCTGAATGACGACATCCAGTTAAGTGTGCTGAATCGAGAATGTGGGTCCTATTCTCAAGCCTTTGAGGCGGCGCTACAGGTGGAACAGTTCCAGCAAAAGAAGGCGTCAGCAAAGGCGCAGTACAGTCGGAACCAGCCCGTCAAGAGATATCATGACGGAGAGAAAAAGACTGACGGGGAACAAAACAACAAGCCTATATGCGGCTTCTGCGGTCGGCGAGGGCATGTCAAAGAAGATTGCCGCTATGTGAATGGCCAGAGTTGCAGTCACTGTGGCAAGAGTGGGCACATCAAGGAGGACTGTCGTGCCGCTAACAACGCTTGTTTTCGTTGTGGCCAACAGGGCCATTCAGTCAAATATTGCCCGAAAAAGAATAGAACGGATCAGAACAGAGATGACACTGAAGAGCGTGGGCAGATGCAAGGCCCACCGCCCATTCGAGACCATCCGTACAACCAGCCGCAATGGACCAATGCTCGTGTCTATAACCTGTCCACCTTGCTTGATCCAGAAAGTGGAGGTGAGTTTGTTTCTTAAGTTTTGAGGACAAAACTTTTTCTCGGTGGGTTATTATGTAGTATCCCGCTCCTTGCGGTCCACTATGTAATACCTACGGCTTGTTGACTCAGTCATGAACTGAGTATTTGGGGAAATCCTTGCCGGTATCGATTGATCACGGATGAAATGCAATGAACCTTTCCAATTGATGGATTGACTTCTATTGAAATGAATCCAAGAGTTTTGCTGAATGTTTTCTCTTCGCTGCTTGGTTTTGATGAATGCGTTTTCGTGTTGGTTTTCGATGATTGGTTTTCATTGTTCGCTTTCATCGCATTTCGCATTCATTCTGAATCTTGAGAGAAAGAGACGAAGTATGCTAATCAACTGTTGGTGCCATTGTTGGCCGCGTGAATTGTTCGTGAACGGCACGTGAAGTACCTCCTTCTCTCAACTAAGATTCATCTCGGTGAGTTGCTTCAACCGAACAGACATTGATCTGTACACCCTAATAAAATGATCTCTAGTCCACTCTGTTGCCTTGTCCCAATGATCAACGATACCACATCCACAAAAGATAAGAGAAGATAATTGAATTGAATCAAATGCAAGAATATGTGTTACTACTCTATCTGCTCGATATGAATGATCATCTGCTTGTCACTAGTCTGCTTGAAAATATAGACACGTACAGACGAACTTGTACGTGTTGAGATGAACCTGAAGGCACGAATCAAACGTGTCGTATATCTGTGCATAAGTCCAAGTGTGTCTCATCTGATAGAACGGCAAGAGCATGCATTTGGTCTCGGACAACTTGTATACAAGGAAACATTTGTCTCTCGGGTGGTATCTGGGGGCACCTGGAACCGCTCGGCCTAGGAGAGATTAGGGCCTCCATGTGAAAATGGGAGTCGATCTGAGTCCTTAGCGACGAGCTGAACCAAAGAGTCACAGCGGCTAATCATAGGGATAACCCGTGGACCAACATATAGAATAGTCCACTTGCATGACCCGAATGACAACTTTAATATCTGCAAGAATGAATCATGAATTACTCGATATGCAAATTGTGCTAACGTGGTTTTGTGCAGGGATGACTGCCGGCGATGGTAAGTTCCTATGATATATTCTACTGTCATGTTCTTATGAATTGTTAAAAAGAACCTAGACAAGTAGAAAGATCACTAGTAAATGTTAGCTCAACATATTGATTTAGTGCAGAGATTTGCGAGTTCGGCCAAAAGCCGCTCGCCAGCACATGATGTGTGCTGACCCACATTGTGGGCATCCTTTTCAGAAAGCAGAAGGAGATAGGAGGATTTCAAGTGAGGCACCGAAGCTCGTCTAGCCCAGTAGAGCTCGTGGATCGCCTCGAAGTTTACTTTTCATTCCAGTCAAGTTTCAAGTTTCCATTTCCTTTGAAGGTGTCTTTCAATTCCAGCTTGTAATAAAGGATATGATGTATGGGCATTGTGGCTAATTTCAAAAGAGTGTTTCAAAGAGAATCCTGTAGCCAAATTATAAGGCAAATCTGAGTTGCAAAGCTTTGTACTTGTATTCCTATCAAGCTATGAATAAAATAAGTATTTCCATTTCAAATCTCCGTGTCCAATATTTGGTTTTCTGCAATGGGTGCGTGCGTGTGTTTTGCTTGACTAATGGGTGCGTGCGTGTGTTTTGCTTGACTAGTTGTTTTTGTGCAGGTACATGGCCTTGTGCAAGCGCAACTTAGGCTTGCACGGCATCACGCCTTAGCGAGGACGATCGATCCCGCAGGGATCCAAGCAAGACGGACGACCCAAGCGGGATCGGGGCGTGACAACTACGGTCAGGGGTACCTACTGAATTCAACTAAGGCTAATAACTAGAATAATCCAGTAGTCATGAAGAGATTTCCCAGCTACAGGCATTCCCGTTATCTGGGCGCTCAAGTGGACTTGTAGCCAACCGACGAGTAGGACACATTTTCAGCACACAGTCACGTGTTACATTCTTCATAAATGGACATTCGACCTGGATAACTGGATGGTCTGTAGGGCTTGTGGCTCTTTGGATAATCTCATTGCATCTTGCTAGTAATTAGGCCTGTGATAACCCTAGTTAGTTAAAAGTATCAAGTCGTACTCTTGATTGGCCGTGATTGATTGGATGGAGTTTATTCTCGCTTAGTCTTATCCTGATCTTGTGCAAGATTGTGACATAACATGATTATTGATGCTTGCCTTAACAATAACGATCGGGGGTCCAGTTCTGTTCAGGCGAAGGGTTACAACCCCGGTCCTTGTTTGGTTTAAGGATTGTAACCTGGCTCCCGGAGCAGTTCTGTGTCCTCTCTTCGTTTATTGTCTTATTACAACCCTATGCCATGTTCGTCATGTTTTACCTTACCTTAATACCATGATTAATTATACTGGCCTTAGCAATAAAGATCAGGGGTCCAGTTCTGTTCAAGCGAAATGTTACAACCCCTGTCCTTGTTTGGTTTAAGGGTTGTAACCTGTCTCCCGGAGCAGTTCTGTGTCCTCTCTTCGTTTATTGTCTTCACCGTACCAATAGTATTTGAGACGGATTTCTATTCAGGTGAAGGGCTGCAACCCCGGTCCTTGTTTCGTTTAAGGGTTGTGACCTGCCTACTTGAATGGTTTCTTTGTACTCAGTTTACTGTTGTTATCTCTATTATTGTCAGTTCTTTATTTATTATTTATCCTTAATATTCTATTGTGATATGCTGGTTTTAGTTTCTATGTGAAGCCTCCTTTGTGGCACTTGCTCTTTCTGGGGTCTGACCCAGCTGGTTTTGTGTGGCCAGATATCGGAGCAGCACCAGAGGATCACCTGTCTTCCAGCCAGATGGTGACCACTAGACGTAACCCTGGCAACGAGTGGGTTTCTTTTTGTCCTCCCACTTTATTGTAAAATTATTCTTTTGGGGCGTTTAGCCGGCGAGCACGTGTTAGCTCGTATTGCACCTTTATTTACTGTCTGCCTACGGGCTGTAACATGATTGACAGATCCTAGGGTTGATCATGTATGACTAAACTCTTCCTAGTACTGACATTTTATAACGACTAGCTTCATGATCATCCAATATATAATGTATGGGACGCCTTGCTATTATATATTTGGTGCTCTGACATCTTGTAACTATTATTGCTTGCGGGAGATTGAGACAATAGGCTTGTTCATGACCATAGGAGACTGTTGGCTTGTAGTTAAACCCTCATGTATCTAGACTGCCATGACCGTATAGCGAGGTGGGTTGCACTTTAATATACGTAGCTGGCTATGTACGCCCCTACTCTCCAGTGTTCTGGTTCTGTGGCGTTACAAGAAGATATCATTGGAGGCTAGCAGACAAGGATTGGGAGCTATTTGAACCATAACAATTGGAGAAGGATCTCATTTCTAGGCTTGTTCATTGAGATTCCAACTCTCAATAGATAATGGCTCCTAAACCAATTAAAATTCTGATTTCTTTCCATAAATTCATTCATTTAGGTTCCTCCTTGCTGTGACCAAGTTTGGTAGAATTTTGTGTCCATTTGATATGCGTATCAGAGGCGTATCAAAGTTTTGTTGTATGTGTTTGATAAAATGCCACAATGGAATGATTGTTGATATTTTTAAAACAAATTTCACATTTATATTGTTGTTTACATTTGATTTAGATTTATTGAGCTCTGAGTTGATTTTGACACGATCCATGTGTCCAAAATAGGATACGGGACTCAGTACGGGGCATTGGGATACTGTCCTGCTACTTGACCCATGTATTTTCTGGCACAAGCCACTTGGAGCCATGAAATTTGACAGGTAGGTAGGGGCAACCTCTGTCAGGCCCCTCCTCAATTTTGGTAGGATTTTGTGTCGTATCGGACACGAAATCTAGCCCTAAGTGGCCATGAACTGCATGTGCATTGTCGAACAGTTGCCACTGGTACGGTTTGATAATTTGGACACGACACTTATTCGACTTTTTGCAAGCACCCTAGGACCTAGCCCTAGACCCCCCTAGTCGTGTGCACGAGCACGAGGCTCCTCATGTCGCGTGTCGTGTCCTATCAAGCCCGACATGGCTGCACAACGGTGTCCTGTCGCAGTTTTTGAAACATTTATTGTTTTTTGGTTTTGACACGGTTGTATCCAGCAATTGGACACGTTGGGACTCTATTTGGACACTTAGGGTTAGGCACTACCCCTGTGCACCTTATTTCCTAATTTAATTTCAAATTTACTTTGTTAATTTGGGTTCAAAATGTATGTAATATTCATGTATAACTATATTCCTAGATTCACTACACCAAATTAGGGCTTTTACGGCCTCTTATTTACGGCGTGCATTGGATGCAGGCCGTAAATGATATAATATTACGGCACACAACAAATGCAAGCCGTAAATTCTCCTTTTTCGCTTTTTAATACGGCATGCATTTTTAGGGCCGTTAAATGTTATCATTTACGACATGTATTTATGCGAGCCGTAACATTTAAGGTTCTCACATCATTTTATGGCTTGCGCTGCAGGCCATAAAATAGATGGACTTTTACGGCCTGCCAAATTCGTGCCATAAATCACATCCCGCCTAGTTTTGGTCCAAAATTTTTTTTTACCACCTGTTTTGAGAACCTAAAACCGCAAAAGAGGAAATTTTCCCTCCCCAATTTCTTCTATACACCAAACCCAAAAACATACAAAAAGAGTTTCTGTCAAAAGAAAACATAAAAGGGCTCCAGACTCACATCCAAAGCCAAAACCCTATTCTCGAAAAGACTTGACGGCTTTAAATTCTCGGCGGTGGATGGTCGCAAGCGACCGCTCCTTCTCCGGTAAGATGTCTTCATCGACTAGTCTTCGTCTTTCTCGACGAGTCTTCATCGACGAAGATCGTCTTTCTCGACGAGTCTTCATCGGCGAAGATCGTCCTTCTCGATGAGTCTCTTCGTCGACGAGTCTGGATTCCTTTTCCGACATGATCGTCTTTGTCGACGGATCTTCATCGGCGAGTTCTGGTTCGATCCAAAACCTTCATTGATTTTCTTGATTCAAATCTGATTGGTAGGTGTTCGATCCAATTCCTCACAGGAGCCACTGTCTTTGATCAGCAGAATCGCGACACCACAAGCAGCTCCTTGACTTGAGGGATTCGTTGATCGGTGAGTATTTTTGAAATATGAATCAATTCATTCCATAATAAAAGTTTAAGGCTGACTAAATTCAGGGTGGTTGAGATGCAAACAAAAACCTGTAATTGACCCCCACAGTGAATCAATTCACAGTGAATCAATTCATTTTATCGTAAAAGTTTAATACTAAAAGAGTCCAAAGGCATCTTGTAGTCGAATAAATTCAAGCATCTATAGAAAGGTTAGCCAGTCCCTGCAACTCATCGCTTAACCCATGCACTGGAAGCTCTTTCTGGCTTTCGCTTTCCCTGGCTTTAATTTTCCTTTCCACTACTCTTGGATCCTTTGTCAAGTAGCCAACTAGAGCAAATAATAGGAGCCATTTCAGTAATTGACGGACAACATTGTTTAAGGGATATAGATATATTGCAAATACATGTTTCTAAATTCCAACCACGTTGTGAAAGGATATTGATATATTACAAATAATAGGAGCTAATTCAGTAATTGACGGACAACCTTCATATCAACAGCCACGCGTATCAAACTGTTTCCATGTTGTAACCCAAATTCAGTAATTGACGGAAAACCTTCATAGAAAGGCTAGCTACACCCATGATCTTTCGTGATTTCCATTTTTTTCATTTTAAGCCTCACCCTCACGACTGCCTCCTAGTCAACCCCGAGATGCATGAAGGTTCAACAGAAACATGTAGCAACCGCTATCGATAGGGGCTAGTTCCATGAGGCGTTTAGCTATGTGAATTCCTAGAAGAGTGTACCTGATATTAGCATCATTATTCTATATATAAAATACACAAGATACTCTTATGTACCATTTGACTATTTATGTATCCAAAGAGTGTAGCTGGACCAAACTCTGCTCCATCTTCCTTCAATGCCAACCTTTGCTGAAATGCCAAAATATGAGAAAATGACTTTTGCTTTTGTAGTGAGAAAGTGAATTTTTCTTTGAGATTAAAGACTTTTGCTTTGAGTCTTGTAGTGAGAACATGACTTGCTCTTGTAAATCTTGTTTAATGAATTTTGTTCTTGGAAATCTTGTTTAATGACTTTTGCATTGTGTTAATATTCTATCATGTTGTATCATCGTATTAATGTTTATGGATTTAGTCCAACTTGCAGCTCTATTTGTTGGAAGAAAATACTCTCAACGTGCAATTAGTTTAATTTTTGTTGGAAATACTGTGTGAGAACCAGATTATAGTCATATTTGATTTTGGTTGATTAATTTATATTTGTAGTTATTCAAATGTGAATTTAATTAAAAATATATATAATCACGACACGCCTTACAACCCACAAAATGGAATTCATCAACTCTTTAACGACCCACAAATGCATGCCTTAAAAATGTTTTCGTTTTAAGCATTTACGGCTTGCTATGTGTGCCATAAACTGAAGCAATAAAATAGTTTTAATGGCCCTCACTGCAAGTCATAAAAGTTTAGTATTTATAGCCTACATTTTGGGCCGTAAATAAGAACCGATGTTTTCCAGCACTTTCATTTACGGCGTACATTTACCTATATTACGGCCTATTATTGTACGCTGTAAAAACTACTACCCTTTTACGGCAGGAGCTTTTACGGCACT
>JANAVB010003600.1:12485825-12560603 GCA_029216955.1 Iris pallida
TTATTTCTGGATGTTTGAGATATTGTGTTGTTTAGACACTTAGACATATTTCCTTCTGTTTGTTTGTTCTCTTTTGAGATTTCATATCTATCATATCGTGCTATATCCATCTTTAAAATTGTGATTGAGTTGTACCTTCTGTGATTTGGCCTCCGTTTGGAGACTATATCATATTGTGGTTAGTTGTGACAATGACCTAGAACAACATTCTACCGCCGACACTACGGCGTAGGCTAGATGTACTGTCACGACCCGATCCCAATTTCTTGGGTCGACTCGGATCATGCCCAGCCTGCACCGTTGTTGAGACGGCGGCAGTAAGCTGTATTCCATATGCAGGTACAATCAACAACATTTGAAATTTTTAATTGCCACAACATTTAATTTAACGATAAAATAAACTTGTTCATTACAAAAGAGTTCACCACTTTTAAAATAACATTAATTTAAATAAAAGACAACAAATCTCCATCTAAGCAGAAGTATCATCATCAACATCAGGAACCTCCTCTGGAAGCATAGCAGGATACAGCTCTGGGTCGTAATAGCTACTAATCTGTAGCTCTGAGTCATCAATAGGACCTATTGGGTGTGGGGAATCCAGTCAGGAAAGGAGCAAGTACAATTATGAAAATAACAATTTGCATAATGAATAGAAAATTGAAATATTAAAATAACTTTGGAAACAATGATTTTCAACTATAAAACAATTGTGATTTGAGTATGCAGTATCTATGACCGGTTTAGGATGATTCACTTGTATCCTATTGATACGGTCCGGCCTAACCCCGTGTGAAGAGGTGTAAGCTCGCACATTCATTTACTATTGGGCTTTGATCATAGATAACTACACTACTCCCCATTATCCCGATGCAATGATTCAATGTGTTACTCTAGGAGAGAGTACGTGTAACAATTGTGTATTTAATATGCAATATTCTAATATTAATTAAACTGAAATTAACACAACCATACTTGCCTTGAATTTCAATTGGTCGAGATTTGTACTTCGGGATTCGAAAGGTCACGTTCTTCCTTGAAATCCTACATTCCGGGGAACTTTATCTCAGAAATACAAATACCAGAAAAATCTAGTTGCAATCTCTATTTGTCTTTCCTAGTCTATTTTAGTTATTAGCTAACTAACACAACATCACAACGTTTACTAATGAGTTTGAATTTAGAAATTCAATTTATTTAGGTTTTTCGGGAAAACTTGTAATTTTCAATTTAAATATAAAACTTGGTATTTTATTAACTTATTGGGAAAAAGATTGGTGTTTTATAATAACTAAATAAAAATATAATTTCTTTTCTTAAAATGAGAAAATCGTGAATTATTAATTAATAATTAATAATATTATTGATTAATCCTACTCGTTTACTCAATCCCAGAATTCACAAATCTAATGTTCCTACTGATTACAAACTTTTGCAGAAAATAAAAGAATAGGCTTATGCCCTTACAAATTAATACATGAATTTAAATAAGAGAAAAATGGGTTAGTCCTTTTAAATCACCTAAAAATTAAATAATAAAATTTTAACTAAATTTGTAAATTATTAGAATGTCTCAGAACTGGTCCAATCTTCAAATACAGCTACTCTGCCTCAACGTCCGGACGAACCGGTGCGTTTGCATTTCGCTGGGGCCCATTGACCAATATGGTCGTCGCCCAAAATAATATAAAAAAATAATATTATCCGAAAATCCTTTGAAAATCATTTTTATAATTTTCTAAAAATTTCGGCAGCACTCCCTCTGTTTTCGGTCAACCCAAAAACTGGGAAATGCTTCCGATATACCTGCAAAATAATTTCCAAAACTCGAAATTCATATATATATCCATAGAACATATTTTTCCAAAGCCAACACAGCATTTCCGAAATGATAACGAAATTCCCGAAACCCGAAACCATTCCGATTTAACTTCCCAAAAGAATTCAATTCCAGCATATTAACCGAAAATTCCCAACAGAACCCAAAAGCAATAACAGAACATTATCCAATCTCATTCACAGAGCTTAAGAGCAAAAATTTGAATCTCCAATCATTTCCATTAATTCTCGAAAACCCGAGAATACAGAAAACAGAGAATCTCTTCTTAAAAAGTTCTCAAAAATCCGAGAAAAACTACAGAACCCAGTTCTGTCCTAATAATTCTATTTAATCACAGAAAACAAACCACAGCAATCATTTCCGAGATTTTCGGAAAAGCCGAAATAGCAACGTAACTATTACGTTGTCGAAAACCGAAATCCCGAAGGATTCGGGGACCAGAGAATTCATCATCGACAGAAAGGAAAATAGAGTTCCAGAAATTATACCCAAAACCGAAGTCGAAGGAAATCCCGAATTTGGGTCGCGGAACCGAACGGCAAAACGGACAGTGCTGGACATGGACAGGGGCGAGCAAAGGGTCGACGGACGAAGGCCACGCAGGGTGCCGGCGGTGGACGGCGGCGGTCGCCGGTCGGGCGCGGGCGGCGGTGACGCGAGGCCGCGCGGGTCGACGGGAGCGCCGGGAAGCGGCTCGGTCGCGCTGGAAAGGGGCGTCGGCCTCGGGAAAACTCGGCCAGTGGTTCGCCGGGGAGGATCGAGAAGGGGATCGCCGGAAAATAGTTGATTTGGAAAGAGGATGAAGAAGATGGTGATGGTGTGGAAAAAAATGATGGGGAAAAGCCCCTTTTATAGGAAATAGGTAGTGAAGGTTACCATTTAAGAAGATGGAGTGCCATCCTGGCTTGATGGTCGGCCGGTTATGGAAGGCGAGGGGGTCGACGGGTGGGGAAGAAGAAGAAAACTTCTTCGGTTCACAAAGGCCACTCACAGCACCCAACACTAAAGAAGAATGAAAAGGCTATTGAATGTTATCTTCATCAGACACTTAATATATGTCATTCAATACCAAGAGTAAGTATAGACTTAATGGGTTGAGACATACGAATGGGTTTGAAACCCATTCAAGATTTATAGGTTAGCCAATAATTGGCTTGGGTTAGGTCCAATTGGACTTAGAAAAATAATGAGTTTGGGCCAGGATTGAAACTAATGGCCAAAGCGATGGGTTTCAATAAAATTTAAAGGCTTTGGGCTAGGAAAATTTTAGACAACTAAAAATATTTTTAAAGGAAATATTATTTAGAAAATTTTTGTACAATTTATAAAAAAATATTTTATGTTCAAATTTGGGTTCAAGTCCGGGCTGACATGCCAAAAATCCAAGTTTAACTATTTGGAAAATAATTTACTCTTAAATAAATATTATTAACATCTAACATTATTCTAAAGAAAAAATTTATTGCTAACAAAATTTTATTTAGCAAATAAAAAAAATTAGAAGTAAACTAAAAATACGGGTTTCACAACCTTCCCTCCTTAGAAAATTTTGTCCTCGAAATTTAAGGACAGGTAGGACAGGATTCCCACAATTCAATTAGACACGAGTATGGTGTTCAATTCAGGTTCAAACAATAAGAATTTTTAAAGGTAATCATGGATGAGACAATTTAGGGACAAAATAAAATATAAAGCGAACCAAAGTGTATGAGGTTGATCAGACCATCATTGCACCGGTTCTGATTAGACAATATATTAATGGAGGCCTCCAATAAGATAATGTCATGATCAAGCTTGAAAAAAGAATAGCTCGCAAAACTAGGCTAACAAGCATAATGTCAAATTTGAAAATGAAACAGATGAGTATGGAAAGAAATAGGAATAATGATTCAACTTTGCCTGATCTTCGTCTCACCTCTGACTATGCTTGTTACTGGTTTCTCTGACACTGCCTTCTTCTACAAATTCCAGTGGTTGACAACTGTTGTCTGCCCAGTGCTTCTGTCTATCATAGCTTGTCTCTGATCATCTTCACTTCCTCTGCTGCGCCAGTTAATCTCTCTGGATCTAACAGTATTCTTTCTTCTACATCGTCCTATGCAAGTTATGTACGAAAACTACATCCAAAACTTCAATGATGTTGTACTGATGCTAACTGGGTATTTATTGTAAGAAAACTCTACCAAAGATAATTGATCTTTCCAAGATCCTCCAGATTCCAGGAGGCAAGATTCTTCAGCATGTCTTCAAACGTCTAGATTGACTTCTTTGATTGTCTGTCAGTTGGAACTTCATAAATCCGGTAGATGTGTCTCTTGCACATTGCCGCCAACTCTTTCGTGAATAAAGCAACTTCATAATGAACTGACTTGGTCAGTCAGTCCACAAAATCCAATTGGTGATCTTCCCTCCTTAGGAACAAAGTAATCCTAACACAAAATCCATTTATGTGTTCCATCGTTGGCAATAGAGAAACTCCCAAATGTTCCTGCCAACACTTGATCTCTAAGTTTACAAGTGCCTTGTCTTGAAACTGCGTCTTCTTGACTTTGTTCTTCAGACTCGAGCTCACTTGCAGCTTTATTGACACTGAATCAGCATCTAGTTCCATCCTTCTATCTTCAGACAGTATGCTCTCCAGCCCAACTTCCTGATGTCTAGGTGCCGCTTCTTGGTCAAACCATCGATATCAGCTTCAATCGTCTTCGTTTACCCAATATTCCGCTCTTTCTGAGTAGAAATATATTTCAGACTTTTATAGTCCGTATATAATTTTACTCCCTTTCCATAATAATTCCATAGCCTTAAAGCAAGGATACTTACAACAAGTTCCGAATTATGTGTGGGATAGTTCTTCTCATGAGTCCGTAATTGCCTAGATATGTAGACAATTATTTTCTCATGTTGTTGAAGAATACAACCCAGTCTTTTTCCTGAGACATCTCTGTAGATGGTGAAACCACCGGATCCTGCGGGTAGCGCAAGGATTGGTAAGCTTCTTCTACAGCTTCTTAAATGCGTCCAGACAAACTCTTCATTCTTTCGAGTCAGCTTCATCATCGACTCAGCAATCTTGGCGAATTCCTACACAGATTCCAGTAGTATCCCATCAAGTCCAAGAAACCATTGAACTTAGATATACGACTTCTCCACAGCGGCTATCTATCTAGAGTCTATCAAATTTTCTTCTCTTGTGACATTATGGCAAAAACCACATTGTCTAAGAAAATTCATGTCTTGATAGCTTACCAAAAACTTCTTCAAAGTTCCTAGAAATTTCTCAGATGCTCTTCATGTTCTTCTTCAGTCCTTGAGTATATCAGATTTTTGTTATCTAAAGAAAAGACAACAAACTGATTCAATTACTCATAAAAAGACTCTGTTCATGAGATTCATGAACACAACATGAGTATTCATCATTCCAAGAGACATGATCCAAAAATTCAACTACCAGTATTTGGTGTTGAATGTCGTCTTGAGAATGTACTCCTTCATGATCTTAATCTGATGGTAGTCAGTTCTTAAGTTAATCTCCGAAAACCCTTAAGTTCACTCAACTTGGATAGATCATCAGTCGAGAAAAAGTAATTCTTCAGTGCCCTGATAGTCTACTCTCATCCATATTGTTTTATCCTTCTTGGATACAAACAAGACTGATGCTTCTTAGAGTGAAGCTCCGTCTTATATGAAACCCAACACCTTTAGTCCATTGATCTAATCCTTCATTTCCTTGGCTTCCTTCAGGTCGATTCTATAGTATCACTTAGTCATAGGGAAGGAGCTAGGTACTAGGTTAATGGAATATTTCTATGCATAGGGTAATCCAGAAACTATTAGGGAAAACTTATATCATGA
This sequence comes from Iris pallida, assembly GCA_029216955.1. Lineage (NCBI taxonomy): Eukaryota > Viridiplantae > Streptophyta > Magnoliopsida > Asparagales > Iridaceae > Iris > Iris pallida. The sequence goes on from JANAVB010003600.1 coordinate 12,491,521, forward strand.
AGATGTAACTAAGATTTTTATTCATATAAGAGAATTACAACAAAACTCTCATAATTGATCTAGGGACATCTTGTTACAGCTTCTTAATAGATAATACTACTCAGCAGTCCTAAGTACTATTCTTCATGGTTCTGGTTCTTGCTTGGGCATCTCCATTTTCTTCCTCTTCTATGATCCTTGATTCAGCTTCATCCCTTCCTACGGTCTGTTGGATAGAGTCCTGAGGTTGTGGCATAATAGATGCTCCGATACGATGATAAGATAAGAGGCAGTCCTTAACTTGATGTTCAGCAGATCCACACACCAAACATTGCCTTAATCTCTTGCGACAAATGTTGGCTTGGTGACCAGGTCTCTTACAGTAGGCACAAGCCAAAAGCTTCTTGCAATATGGTTGTCGGACAGGGCCCAAATATCTTCTATTCTCATGGGTATCCCTCCTAGGACGAGGTTCCGCTCCAACTTGGTTTAAAATGGCTAAGGTTGCGTCGTTGATATTCTTCATGACTTCTCTCGAGATATCCATCTGTTCAGCTTGAATCTTCTGATACTCTAGGATTTCTTGAAATAGAGCAACCATCTGAGAGGTGTTCTCTGGTACTGGTGAAGCAACATGAGTGGGTACTTCCTCAAAGAAAAGTAACCCAGTTAGAGGAGAGGTAGGATTTGCCAGTGTGGGGAAAACTTCACTGGATGATTGGTGAGGATGATCAATCAGCTGGTTGGGTGAAAAGCTCTGACTTGACTGAAGAGGCGGGGTTCGATCCGGAGATGATACCACATCGCCAGCAGAGTTGGTTTTGTCAGTGGTCATTCTCTGGAAGGTTTAGGATGCAAGCATAAGCAAGGTAACCTACCAGTCTATAAAAATATTTATCATATATAAATCGGTCCTATGTTGTGGCAATTTTGATGTTCTAGTGTTCCTAATTGTTTCTAGTTTTCCTAAATTGTTGATTAAGTTGACCTGCATGGGCCACCACTAAAAACATGTCACGACCCGATCCCAATTTCTTGGGTCGACTCGGATCATGCCCAGCCTGCACCGTTGTTGAGACGGCGGCAGTAAGCTGTATTCCATATGCAGGTACAATCAAAAACATTTGAAATTTTTAATTGCCACAACATTTAATTTAACGATAAAATAAACTTGTTCATTACAAAAGAGTTCACCACTTTTAAAATAACATTAATTTAAATAAAAGACAACAAATCTCCATCTAAGCAGAAGTATCATCATCAACATCAGGAACCTCCTCTGGAAGCATAGCAGGATACAGCTCTGGGTCGTAATAGCTACTAATCTGTAGCTCTGAGTCATCAATAGGACCTATTGGGTGTGGGGAATCCAGTCAGGAAAGGAGCAAGTACAATTATGAAAATAACAATTTGCATAATGAATAGAAAATTGAAATATTAAAATAACTTTGGAAACAATGATTTTCAACTATAAAACAATTGTGATTTGAGTATGCAGTATCTATGACCGGTTTAGGATGATTCACTTGTATCCTATTGATACGGTCCGGCCTAACCCCGTGTGAAGAGGTGTAAGCTCGCACATTCATTTACTATTGGGCTTTGATCATAGATAACTACACTACTCCCCATTATCCCGATGCAATGATTCAATGTGTTACTCTAGGAGAGAGTACGTGTAACAATTGTGTATTTAATATGCAATATTCTAATATTAATTAAACTGAAATTAACACAACCATACTTGCCTTGAATTTCAATTGGTCGAGATTTGTACTTCGGGATTCGAAAGGTCACGTTCTTCCTTGAAATCCTACATTCCGGGGAACTTTATCTCAGAAATACAAATACCAGAAAAATCTAGTTGCAATCTCTATTTGTCTTTCCTAGTCTATTTTAGTTATTAGCTAACTAATACAACATCACAACGTTTACTAATGAGTTTGAATTTAGAAATTCAATTTATTTAGGTTTTTCGGGAAAACTTGTAATTTTCAATTTAAATATAAAACTTGGTATTTTATTAACTTATTGGGAAAAAGATTGGTGTTTTATAATAACTAAATAAAAATATAATTTCTTTTCTTAAAATGAGAAAATCGTGAATTATTAATTAATAATTAATAATATTATTGATTAATCCTACTCGTTTACTCAATCCCAGAATTCACAAATCTAATGTTCCTACTGATTACAAACTTTTGCAGAAAATAAAAGAATAGGCTTATGCCCTTACAAATTAATACATGAATTTAAATAAGAGAAAATGGGTTAGTCCTTTTAAATCACCTAAAAATTAAATAATAAAATTTTAACTAAATTTGTAAATTATTAGAATGTCTCAGAACTGGTCCAATCTTCAAATACAGCTACTCTGCCTCAACGTCCGGACGAACCGGTGCGTTTGCATTTCGCTGGGGCCCATTGACCAATATGGTCGTCGTCCAAAATAATATAAAAAAATAATATTATCCGAAAATCCTTTGAAAATCATTTTTATAATTTTCTAAAAATTTCGGCAGCACTCCCTCTGTTTTCGGTCAACCCAAAAACTGGGAAATGCTTCCGATATACCTGCAAAATAATTTCCAAAACTCGAAATTCATATATATATCCATAGAACATATTTTTCCAAAGCCAACACAGCATTTCCGAAATGATAACGAAATTCCCGAAACCCGAAACCATTCCGATTTAACTTCCCAAAAGAATTCAATTCCAGCATATTAACCGAAAATTCCCAACAGAACCCAAAAGCAATAACAGAACATTATCCAATCTCATTCACAGAGCTTAAGAGCAAAAATTTGAATCTCCAATCATTTCCATTAATTCTCGAAAACCCGAGAATACAGAAAACAGAGAATCTCTTCTTAAAAAGTTCTCAAAAATCCGAGAAAAACTACAGAACCCAGTTCTGTCCTAATAATTCTATTTAATCACAGAAAACAAACCACAGCAATCATTTCCGAGATTTTCGGAAAAGCCGAAATAGCAACATAACTATTACGTTGTCGAAAACCGAAATCCCGAAGGATTCGGGGACCAGAGAATTCATCATCGACAGAAAGGAAAATAGAGTTCCAGAAATTATACCCAAAATCGAAGTCGAAGGAAATCCCGAATTTGGGTCGCGGAACCGAACGGCAAAACGGACAGTGCTGGACATGGACAGGGGCGAGCAAAGGGTCGACGGACGAAGGCCACGCGGGGTGCCGGCGGTGGACGGCGGCGGTCGCCGGTCGGGCGCGGGCGGCGGTGACGCGGGGCCGCGCGGGTCGACGGGAGCGCCGGGAAGCGGCTCGGTCGCGCTGGAAAGGGGCGTCGGCCTCGGGAAAACTCGGCCAGTGGTTCGCCGGGGAGGATCGAGAAGGGGATCGCCGGAAAATAGTTGATTTGGAAAGAGGATGAAGATGATGGTGATGGTGTGGAAAAAAATGATGGGGAAAAGCCCCTTTTATAGGAAATAGGTAGTGAAGGTTACCATTTAAGAAGATGGAGTGCCATCCTGGCTTGATGGTCGGCCGGTTATGGAAGGCGAGGGGGTCGACGGGTGGGGAAGAAGAAGAAAACTTCTTCGGTTCACAAAGGCCACTCACAGCACCCAACACTAAAGAAAAATGAAAAGGCTATTGAATGTTATCTTCATCAGACACTTAATATATGTCATTCAATACCAAGAGTAAGTATAGACTTAATGGGTTGAGACATACGAATGGGTTTGAAACCCATTCAAGATTTATAGGTTAGCCTATAATTGGCTTGGGTTAGGTCTAATTGGACTTAGAAAAATAATGAGTTTGGGCCAGGATTGAAACTAATGGCCAAAGCGATGGGTTTCAATAAAATTTAAAGGCTTTGGGCTAGGAAAATTTTAGACAACTAAAAATATTTTTAAAGGAAATATTATTTAGAAAATTTTTGTACAATTTATAAAAAAATATTTTATGTTCAAATTTGGGTTCAAGTCCGGGCTGACATGCCAAAAATCCAAGTTTAACTATTTGGAAAATAATTTACTCTTAAATAAATATTATTAACATCTAACATTATTCTAAAGAAAAAATTTATTGCTAACAAAATTTTATTTAGCAAATAAAAAAAATTAGAAGTAAACTAAAAATACGGGTTTCACATGTACCCACTTCTCGTGCCCCTACACTGGGTGCAGGTCGTGACATATCCCATCATGTTATCCTGAATCCTCGCCACACCAGTAAGTATGGCTGCGATAAACTATAGGGCCCATGACTGAGGTATATACCTTTATAATCACGGTATCTAAAATATGTTCCATGCCGCATGCTTGGCTGCGACAACTTTAAATACCATAGCCAAGAGAAGTATATCCAAAATCAGGCTCTATGTCTTCGCTACGCCAGCTAATATGGTTGCGGTAAACTCATAAACTCATCTTGATACAAATCAAAATCAACAATCGAACACCAAGAGTCAATTTCAACAATGAACAAGGGTAGACGGAAACAAGTGGAAACATATTTCGGGGTAGAGTTTATAGTGAGTTTCTCATGGGTAATCCCGGAATCTCTCAAGGAATTCTTATTGTGACCGAGTATCCTTAGCCTATAGCCTATAGCCTATATCCTCTATACCTATAGCAGACTCGTAGCAGCATTCTAAGTCGAGTACACTACAACATCGCACTAGTTGTAACACCCCAGTCCCATAATACTTAGGACCAAGTAAGTAGACATGACAGTTGTATACATACGAAGTATATGGAACCCTCGTATGTATACATAAGCTGTAAAATGTAGAAAGCTATGAAACTAATCTCTTCCACAAATAAATATATATTAAAATCAACTTATAAATGTCATTTATAAAAAACGTTGGGCGGAGACAAATCCACTACCAACAAAAAGAGAGAAATATATTGTGATGATGGAAGAGTCGAGCGAAGTGAAAGATGATCCAAAAACTAGCATCGTGAAGGTAGATTATAAACTATGTCCTTGGCTAGAGCTCCTGCGAAAATCACAAACACACCGGGAGAAATCACCAGGTCCTCCGAGGGACGTAACAAGATACATGAAGAACATGCTAATATGAACTGTCAAAATAATAAAATAATATACAAAAGACTAACCTAGACACAAATATGCAAAGGGGATTCTAACCGTCTAACGTGCAATTTAGAGGACAACTTTTATGCGCATGGGTGGGATTTAGACTATAAGTAAGTAACTGGCATCCAGTCATACGTATCGGGCCGTAACGTCCAAAACGTCAGAGGGTATCTACAAATATATCACGCCATAGTTCCTTTCGAAAACTATGGTTTACCTGTTTGGCTTCCCATACGCACTAGCGACTGTCCTCCCCCAGATATCCCATACTGACCAAGTCATGTCCATAACATGTCCAGTTTTGTAACTGCTTAAGTCTCTATACCCTAGTCATAGCAGTTACGATCTATCCGTCACACGACTATAGAGATAGCCAGTCAATACGCAAGTCGTGCCCCTAGTAAAATATTTCAAACCGTGTTATGGAAATGTCATGGCCAAGGGAGATATAAGAATATCCCACAACAAGAAGGTAGTCCACTAAAACTAAGTCAACATACATAAAATAAAGTAAAATAATGAAAAACGACTAATAGAGTCGCTAGCACCCAAGTATGGCTTGGACGCGCATTTTATAACAACTAAAAATAACAAATATGAAACAAATGAAATAAATGCTGAAAATAAATAATATGACAGTCAATTAGCAAGGTATACTTGCCTGGTGATGATCCTGGTGTGATGCGATGCTCATGGTGGCACAACACATGGCTTCGGTGATACAACTACGTAAGACGATCTTTGATGATGGCATGGACTTGAGTTGGTTGCAGTTGACGCGCGACATGATTGTGTTGGCACAAAATAGTCGTAGTTGCCAAAAGTACGCAAGATGATATCAATCAATGGGATAGGCTATGTCGTTGAGTCCATGGTAGTCAATTTGGCTAGGGACGATATAGGGAGGTTCGAGATTGCAAGAAGGTGGAAAGGATTTGACTAGCGAGAGATAAGATTTGATATGAAGGAACTAGTATAATGAATATTAATAACTTTTTAAGAAAATATTTATAATATTTTTGGAAACTCTATTTTATAGATCAAAATATTTAGATAAATTCTTTTTACTTGGAAACTATATTTTGAAAATCAATATAGATAAGAACTATGTTTTCCTTTTATTCAAGATATTACGAATAATTACTTGAAAATATATGAAACAATTTAGGCTAAAAACTAATCTTTATCAAATATAAGTTTTAATCCAGAAAACCATAACTAGTAAAATAATATAACACTATTTTAGGACTTATAGACCCAATTTGAAAACAATGTAGGGATAGCCTAATATAATATTTTGTCGCAACTATAATTTCTAAGAAAGTATTTATTATACATAATTAAAAAATTGTGTACATAAATAATACTAAGAGTATTATACTTGTATATATATGCTATTACACATAACATATACACTAACTAATCTGCTACAAGCTAATAAAATAAAAATAAAATAAACAAAACACTAGCAAGGACAACAGTGGGTTTGTTGCCTTTCCGAGAGGAACAAGGTAGGAAGCAAAAAAAAAGGAGTCAATAACACCAATGATGTTTTCGTGAGAACAGAGGCACCTCTCCTCTTCTTAAAGCAACAGAAGATAAAAAATAGAATTTATTAAAGAGAGAAGGGAAGTGGAAAGCTTCGAGAGAGCAGGAAGAAGAACGCGAGGAAGAGAGAGAGTTGAAGAGAATCAAAAGAGAGAGATGATGGAGAAGCTGAGAGAGAGCGGCGCAGATCCCGTTCATTTCGGCTGTTGTGGGCCCCGGAAGCCAAGGGCGGATGAGCAACGGCGGTCTGGAACAACTGTGGTCGCCTGTCACGACCCGCACCCGCTTTACGGGATACGAGTGTGTGTCTAAGCCAGCCTACGCCGCAATGTCGGCGGTAGAACGCTGTCTAGCTACAATGCTCAAAATCACAAATAATGCTCATTCACAAAATTATTTTAATTTACAATATGAACAAATTTTGCATTTGCAGAAAAATATAAACTCTTACAAATATTGAAATGATTACAACTTGTCTATCTTGCTGATCTCTAGGTTTTGGTCTGCAAGTACACCTGTCTCACCAACGTTAAGCGTAGTTGCAGCTAACATGAAAAATGTTGGGTTACCCAGTCAGGATGGAACGAGTATACTTCACTGAATGCAGTCCCAATATATGAAAATGACTATACAACAGAGGTTAGCCTTTAAATATATGATTTGAAAAATAACACGAAGGAAGACCGATTAACAACTAAATACAGAAAGACAGTAAACAAAATATAGAGAAAATACTCACCGACTGACTGACTGAAGTACCTTTGATATGTGACTGGTCTCGGGACAATTATACAACACTGTCTACGATATTTACACTATATAATATAACACTGTCTATATGGTATGATGCAATAATGTAACTCTGTCTACATGGTATAATGCAATGATAAATCACTGTCTACACGATATACACTGTATAAGGTCAGATCATACATCCTTGGTACGTCACCTTCCTGACACAACCAAATATATCAAAACACAAAAAAACAGAAATCACATATCTATTTACTAACAACGAGGTATAGTAAAGATCAATATCGAAAACAAACAACAAACTGTACTCGCCTGGGTCCTTAGCTGGTGAAACCTAATACCTTTGCATCCATGATAGTCTTATTGGCGAGTGTCAATGTGGAGAAGTTCGAAATTGCAAGAAAAGAGCACAATTAGTTATGATCAAAACTTTATAATCTAAGAAAGAAGTTGACGAAGAATTCTTAATATGAAATCATTTAGAAAAATATAAGTTTGAAAGATATTTCTTTAGAAAAATACTTATGACATAATAAAACCCTTATATATAAATCTTATTAGGAAATACTCGAAGCCCAAAATCCTTTATAAGTATAAGAGCCCAAAATAATTAAGATATTCTTCAAAAGCCAAAGTCCAAGGTCCATAGCCCCTTATTATTTGTAGAAAACCTTAAAGCCAAAATATAGTTCAAATAGAATTGTTTTACTTATAATTATCAAAGTCCTTAATAAACTTATAGATTTATTTTGAAAATAATGTGTATATTTATTTTAAGGTCCATTACTTATAAAACTATTTTCATTAGAGCCCAAAACAATTCAAAAGCCCATAATAAAAGTAACAAAACATTTAACTTAACAAATCCAGCCCATTATTTGGCTGCAGGCCCACAATTTAACCCAAATAAACATAAAACTTTTAAAAGCAAATTTCACTATAAGCCGTTGAAGCCCAAATTAATAATAATTTAGCTGGCTAAATTTCTATATGAAATCTATTGGGCTTGACCCATATAATTAATTTCAACAATATACATGTATACCCAGTAAAATGCTTTAAGTAGTATATACCCAGTAAAATGCTTTAAGTAGTATATAAATACTAATTCCTATACTATTCTAACTAGTATAATACATATTACAGTACTTATCAAACAAATGGTTACTAATTTCAATGACTAAATATTGTAATAAGTACAACTGTATGATGTTTACATGTACACAACTATCCACTCCCCCCACCCTCCACCCTCTCGTTGACTGTACAACTAATAGAATGAAACACTTATTGTAGAAAGGAAAGAGTATAATGGAAGAGGGAGAAAGTTATGGAGGAAATAGATTTCTGGAGATACCATAGGAAGAAGGAAGAAGGGGACTCATCATGCTATGCTCTCGGCGGAGCGCTGGCTCAGGGTTCACGCTGGACGACAGTCGAGGAAAGGCAGCGGCGAGGATTTTTCGTCGGCGAGGGAGCACCTGCACAGTGGAGAGGTAGTCTCGACGCGGTTTGGTGCGGAGGAGCTTTCATTGGTAGCGTGCTGGCGGCTCCTGCGTGGGGCGCGGCGCCGGCGGATCTTGCGTCTGGGCTCGGGCTGCTATGAGGAAGGGCAGCGCTGCTTGAGGCACGACCGGTGTTCGTAGAGGCTGGGGCAGTGCTCGGTCGCGATGGATGGCCGGACACCGGAGGTAAGGTTTTGATTACTTTCATTTTTGGTGGCGGGGTTTGTCGGCCGGTGTGGTCATAGTTATGGTGGTGGAGATGATGATGATGATGGTGGTGGTGGTGATGATGAATTTAGGTTTTGGTAATGGTGGTGAACGCGTTGGTGATGGAGGAAAGTGGTGGCTGGGATCCACGACATTCGGCATGGGATGCGGGATGGCCAAACGGCAAGGTAGGAAAGAGTATGGCTGTGCCGGTGGGTGAAGTATGGACACAGCGAGGTGGAGATCGAGGCAGCAGCCGTCGGCTGCAGCCGTGACAAAGACATGAGGACACAGGGTTGATGGAAATTTTTGTACTGTCCGGGATGTCGACAAGGACTCCAGAATTAGAGTTTGCAGGGATTTGGACGTGTCCGGGTATGTCGGACATGAAGAGTTTGATTTGTAATTTGTATTTTATAATATCGTAGAATAAGATTTTGGTAGGCACGGACACTGTACACGATTGATTGTAGAATTTTATGGGTTGTAAGAAAAGGTAGAGGAGCTCTCTTTATATTGGAGATGAATCTCCTAAGGAGATAAGGACTATAAGTCCTATTGGATAACCCTTTACTTTATTTTAAATCAATCAAAATTATTTAAAGCAATCTAATCAAATCGCTGTTAGTAAGTAAAGATACGCATTCAAATCGATAATCAAATAATTTAAATCCAATAAATTAAACCTTATCCATCAATTACCATAATATTTCAAGATAATATTATTTTCTATAAAATCAACTGAACACATATTAGTATAAATCAAATCTTAAATTCAAATAAATAGTCATCATATGTATTTAAACTAATAATAAATTAAAAGCATATCCGATATCTTATTCAAGATAATTTTAATTAAAATATAACCAATTGACTGATTAACATATTAATTTAAAATAATACTCGGCGCCATCAAATATTGCAGAGTATATTTTTATAACTCTAAATCTTTATTTAAAAGCAAATGGTCCAGACCTTTTATTATTCAAATAATTACGACTTCAAACTATTTTAGGAATCGACTGTTGATAAAATACCAAAATAATATCAAAACATATTCTCGTAATTCCAATAATATAATTTAATAAAACATTTTTAAAAAAATAGTACTTCAAATTTAAACTAGTTTTTTGAGAAAAGAATAAATCATAAAATCATTCACAACTTCTCGACGGAATTATCTTTAAATACAATAAATAAAATAGGAATAAAAATAAAATAAATATTTTAAAAAATTCAGGAAGAGGGGTTACAAATCTATCCACCTTATAAATAAATTCGTTATCGAATTTAAGAAATGTCTAGGATAGATAGGCTCGATATGTTCGAAGGAAATTGTAGTAACAAAATGTTAAAATTCATATTGACTGATAAGATAAGATCAAGGATAACAAAAATTTCTTAATAAAAAAATATTGAAAAAAGAAAGGATGGAAGTGGAAAGTAATAATAATAAATAAAAAGATAGGGTTTGATGTTAGAATTTTAGGCTATGGTTTTGATTCATAAAAGTTTCTAAGTGTTCTGAAAAATTTGAAGAAAGCTAATAATGATCTCAAGGACAATTCATCAATGAAGCCTCTATCCACCTTAGGAATATTCTTGTTAAAAATTTGAAGGGCACGATTAGTCATGATTAAGGATATAAGAAATAATATGATCACTGATCAAAATGATTAGATCGTGAATATAATTGGACTTTAAGGAAAGTTAACATGTGGCACAAGTATAGTCAAAGGGTCTAGTCACAATGGTCAAGGATATAATTGAAAGATGATTCGCTAAACAAGAAAAAGTCGTTAGGCACGATTAACTACCATTAGAATTATATAGGCATGTTCAACGATCAAAATTTAGTCAAATTCTAAACATGGTTAGAATCACTTAGATACAACTAAGATGCTGTCACGATCATAGTGGAACGAAAATCTAACATTAGCAATAATTATTTTAAAATATAGGCACTATTATTATTATAGTCAAATAGTTTAGTCACGATCAAGGTTGTTTAGCAACGATCAACTAGTTAAGCAAACTATTTATGCACGATTATAGAATTAAAACCTAGGAAAAGATGTGAGTTGACTTGATCGAATTATAATAAAAGTAATCTAGTCGCAATTGAAATTGTTTAAGGATGATCAAATAAAAATAGTTTCGATACACTTAATTATTTATCCGTAATCATTTAGGTACGAGTCAAATCAAAAACTTAATAGTCATATGCCAATAAAAGATGTAGCCTCTATGATATTTGAAACTCGTAAACATATCCGAAGTCATTTTACCAAAAATTTATGCCTCGCCAGTGTACAGCTAGCTGCAATAAACTCCTAGTTCCACAACTCAATCAATGATACAGTAAACTCTTATGTGGAATTACATCAACTTAGGGATCATGCCTCGTCAGTGCGCTGCTGGCTGCAATGAACCCACAGTCTCCATAATTCAAATAGATGGCGACAATGCACTGCTGTCTTGTCATTACGAGTCATCGAAACTATTCCAACTATATTCATAGATTTCTAAAAGTTGATCATGATAGAAAAATATAAGTATATGTTCTTTGAGAAAAGTATCTATTTTGAAAATGATTGATGAGATATCATTTTTGAAAATCAAATGATCAAAAATTTAAATAAGACGACTGGGGATTTAATATATGCATAATTGAAGCAGGTTAGGCTCAAAACTCAATAGATGGAAATATGACATTGACTCTTAGAAAATAATTACTTATGAAAATTAAGTAATGCAGCCTAGGCAGGAAGATAATTCTAACAGATTCCAAAGTGGCTAAGATAGGAGAATTGTAATTATCTGTCCTTCAAATTCCATTCTTGAAAAATGAGCAACTAGAAAAGGTAATGATCGATGCCAAACTAAGAAAAAATTTCAATCCCTATTTTATGGCTATTCAACATTTAATTATTGAAAGGAACAATATTGAGTCAAAACTAACTCGAGATTAATATATAGATTTGAGTAAGAAAATATTTTAAAAACTAATAATTCTTTAGGTCCAAGGAAAATAGAAGTTATACAACTTACGATATGACGATGTTTTAGGAAGGCACAAAAGATCAAGGATAGGAAGAAAATAAGTGAAAACAATAGAAATAGAAAATTCAATTTCTTTTTCTCTATTATTCAGGGATCGAGAGATAACATGTACATATCTTGAATTTCAACAAAGGCTAACTCAGAACAAAGTTAGGCTCAAAAGTTAAAAGATAAAAATAGAACATCTACTCTCAGAAAAGAAAATAATTACTAGGGCTAATGGAAACTAAATAAGCAGAACAGACCTTACGATGGAATAATAATATTTAGCTGGGCAGAAAAGATAATTTGGACAAGGTTTAGGAATTGAGTCCTAGGAAGGCCAAATTTACCAAGCGAAATGGTCTTCTCACCTTTGGCCCAACCATCATGTCAAAACACAATAGTACATTCTTCTAGTGAAATCCCTGAGCTTCCTGATGGGTTTGAAATTTAATAAATCCCACCTAAAACATGGCCTATATAGCAAAGTTTAACTCCCAACAGTCAACTAAACAAGGGACTCCTAGTCCTAGTTATTCTCCTAAAATATAATTAAGCCTAGTTGTGAATGTGCACGTCCTAGTCGCAGGCTCGCAATAGTACGACTAACTTAAGTACTATCACGAGTTCACAAAATTTGTGAAGACGGGCCGGCATGGGCCACTAAAAAAACTTGTCATGACCCCGGCACCCGTTTTACGGGATACGAGTGCGTGTCCTAGCCAGCCTACGCCGCAGTGTCGACAGTAGAACGTTGTCTAGCCACAATGTTCAAAATATCAAAAAATGCTCATTCATAAAATTATTTTAATTTACAATATGCAAAAGTTTTACATTTGCAGAAAAAATATAAATTCTTACAAATATTGAAATGATTACAACTTGTCTATCTAGCTGTAACGCCCCAGAACCAGAATACTGGAGAGCGGGGGCATACATATCCAGCTACGTATATTAAAATGGAATCCACTTCGCTATACGGTCACGGCTGTCTAGATACATGAGGGTTTAACTATAAGCCATCAGTCTCTTATGGTCATGAACAAGCCTATTGTCTCAATCTCAAGCAAGTAAAAGCAATTACAAGATGTTAGAGCATCAAATATACAATAGTAAGGCGTCCCATATATTACATATTTGGATGATCATTAAGCTAGTCGTACAAAATATTAAGACTAGCAAGAGCTTTAGTCATACATGATCAACCCTAGGATTCGTCAATCATGTTACAGCCCGTAGGCAGACAGTAAGTAAAGTACAATACGAGCTAACACGTGCTCGTCGGCTAAACGACTCAAAAGAATATTTTTACAATAAAGTGGAAGAACAAAAGGAAACCCACTCGTTGCCTGGGTTACGCCTGGTGGTTACCATATGGCTGAAAGGTCAGTAGATCCTCTGGAGCTTCTCCGGTATCTGGCCATACAAAACCAGCTGGGTCAGACCCCAGAAAGAGCAAGTACCACAAAGGAGGCTTCACTTAAGAACTAAAACCAGCAATTAGCATAAAACATAATAACATATAATAAAAGACTGGAGATATGGAAAATCATGATGATATACGATAAGATAACCATGTAACTATTTAGATAACCAAGTTACAACCCTTAAACCAAACAAGGACCGGGGTTGCAATCCTTTGTCTGAATAGAACTTGGTTTTCTACCATTTATCGATAAAGTAAAGCACAAGCAATCAGGTCATGTTACAATCTTGTACAGGATCAGGACAAGACTAGGCTGGATTAGACTCCATCCAATTAATCACGGCCAAGCAATGAGTACGGCTTGATACTTTAACTAACTAAGGATTATCACAAGCCTAGTTACTAGCATGATGCAATGAGATTTTCCTTTAGCCACCAGCCCTGCAGCTAATCCAGGTTATCCAGGCGACTTGGATTTATTAAGCAATGCCTCATTCTTTTCCATGTATCAGTGAATCTAGACATGTGCCCTACTCGTCGGCAGGCTATAAGTCCAATAATGGTGGCCGGGATAACGGGATTGCTGGTAACTGGGGAAATCTCTCATGACTACTGGATTATTCTAGTTATTAGCCTTAGCCAGCTTCAGAAGGTACCTCTGACCGTGGTACTTAGGGATCCCCGTCCTAGACATGATGTAAGACAATACTGGTTCATTTATAAAAAATACAATCGCCTACGGTATCCAAGCCATTCATTCTTGTCATGTCAAGTTAGCCGTCGCAACAGCATATCGGGGTATATCATGTCAGGTTTACTTATCAAGAGTGCACCACGACGGGCCACTATCATGTCATGTTACTTGTCAAGAGTGTACCACGACGGGTCACTATCGTGTCATATTACTTGTCAAAAGTGTACTACTACGGGTCACTATTTTGTTCATCGCACATATGCAGAATTTATATGGTACAAGCATTCTTACCAAGGGACCCAAGTTACACAGAGGGTCATAAAATAAAAGCATAAATATAACAACTCAACAGGGTAAAAGGAGTGCACGGCTATGGAAGAAGCCATGCGGCTAAGCGGGACGGGCTCATGCGTCTCGGAAGGGGGAGCAGGCTCATGTGGCCGGGGAAAAGGGGGCACATGAAAGGGGCCAGGGATTAGGGACTCATCGGCTCGGAGAGAACGGGAGTATACGACCAGGGAGATCGGGCTCATGCAGCCAAGTCGAGCAAAGCCATGCGGCTCGGCTAGAAGAAGCCATGCGACAAGAAGGGGACAGGCTCATACGGCTGGAGAAAAAGGGCGCATGCGGTTAAGGACAACAGGCTTATGCGGCAGGGGCTCATGCGACTCGGAGGACCAAAGCCATGCTGCTAAGGCCAACCGAAGCCATGCGGCTCGACTGGAAGAGCTATGCGGCAATAGATGGGGGTCTCATGCGGTAGGGCCAAATGAGGGTCGTGCGGCCAAAGGAGGAACGGGCACAAGCGGCCAGGGAACTGGGTTCATGAGGTAAGGGGTCTCATGCGGCCCAGAAAACATGGGCTCATACGGCCAGAGGGGACTTACCGCATGAAGAAGCCATGCGGCTGAGTCGGGCAAGGTCATGAAGTTAAGCACTGTTCTTCTTTTCCACTGTTTCGCAAAAAAGTACCATAAAGCCATTGCTTCCAAGTTTCATACTCCTTCATCTAAGGTCAGAATCCAGACTTCTATAGGTCAAAATAGGGTGGAATGAAATTCTCTACAACATGGAACAATTAAAACTTGAAAATAATAAAGCTTGATAGATCAAAACCCAAGAATCTAAAAATGCAACAAGCTTAGATCTACATGAAAGGAACCATAGAAATTAAAAATGCTAAGTACTAAAGTGTCTTAGAATCTCGTGAGGAAGAAAATAGAACAACAAAACTTGAGTTCCTCAGTGAAGCAAGATGCACTTGTCGGTGGGAGAGGGGGTAGGTGGAGCTCTATGCCAGGGAGGAAGAAGAAGAAGGAGGAGTAAATGCTGAGTTATAAGGAGAGAGAAAAGTAGGTGGTATACAAATAGGATTAGTAGTGGAGGGTTGGTAGGATTAGTTCACATGCAAAACCGAACCAAGCAGAACCAAGCAAATGAAATGCCAAAATAAACCATACAAGGAGACATGCAATATGAGTCAAAATACGTACACGCATACCAAAATACGTAATACGAACCATGGGTGTTTCAACTCTACCCACCTTAAAAGAATTCCGTCCTCGAAATTTAATTAAGAGGCTAGAGAGGCAAGAACAAGCTATACTAATCACAAGCAAGTTATAACTAGGCAATCAATCAAGCAATCATTCATGAAAGCGAGGAATTTAAAAGCATAAGGCAGAAGAAAGACATCCTGCTAGAAACCTCTCTGCCGGTTCTGAATCTGAGCTTGGGTCGGGACATACTGCTGGGATCTCTGCTGCTAGAAGGCTTGTGCTTGAGGCGGTAATAGCTTCGGAGGCTGGTACTGCTGCTGCACTGGTGCTGGGGCTGGTCCCCTAACCGATGGACTAGTTTGGGCTGATGAGAAGGAACTGGCTCTATTCGGACAGGACCCTATCTTGTGATCTGGTGCCCCACAAGCCAAGCACAATCCCTGTACTCTACGACATTCTGATACTACATGTCCTAGCTTCCCACAATGAGTGCAGCCCATTGCGGAAGACTGCTTCTGCTTCTGTTATAGAGGGGACATTGGTGTCGAGTGCTGAACCGATGAAACCGAATCCGCCCTTCGGAGAACTCCAATAGTCAAAGCCCTAGCTGCCGGGGCTGGTGCTGAAGACTGATTCATCTGGCCGTGAGACCGCTTCCGACCTCCGGTCCTGTCCACGATCCTCTGAGAGGTATACTCGTGCCTTTTGGCTGCTCTCAATACCGTATCAAAAGTCTGGTGCTCAAACTGTTCTACTGCCAATAAAATCTCCAGGTGCAGTTGTAGGGTGTGAAAAATTCTGACATGCTGACATAAGACTAAGTCAGCCAAAGGCCATACGCTCAGCCAAAGGCCATACGCTCAGTGCAAAGGCCATACGCTCAGTGCAAAGGCTATACGCTCAGTGCAAAAGTTATACGCTCAGTGAATATTTTATTATTTCTCGAATGACAGCACAGCATACGCTCAGTAGGGGGATGAATCTGACACTTCGTCTTTCGTGCAAACAAAGACAGCTGTCTTAGAAGAATTAACCGTCGTAAGGATTTTCGAGAGTTGATTTTGTCTTTTACGAGGACAGCTCATTAGCCATCATGAATGCACAGACATCATTACTGTCATTTCTGACAGTCTATCAGCCGTCATATCCGCAACACGACGTTCGAGAGATATTTGTCAGTTATTGGGAGATATGGCATATTCGAGAAGATTGAGGACAGCCACGTGTCTACTTCCCCAGTCATATGACTCCTCATCAATGCAGCATATGGACTTCATACGACTCCTCATCAAGGCAGCGTATGGACTTCATATGACTCCTCATCAAGGCAGCGTATGTACTCTATACGACTCCTCATCAAGGCAGCGTATGGGCTCCATACGACTCCTCATCAAGGCAGCATATGTACTTCATACGACTCCTCATCAAGGCAGCGTATGTACTCCATACGACTCCTCATCAAGACAGTGTATGGACTCCATACGACTCCTTGTCACCCAAGTGAGCGTATAGACTCCATACGACTCCTCTTCAACAGGATAGCGTATGCTAGTCATACTTCTCCAAAAGATAGCGTATCAAAGCAAATACATTCAGAATGACTTCAAATGTACAGTCAACACACATTCTCACGTGTCCTGTGCTCGGTTATCCACTCATTCAGAAGTTATGCAACATGGCATTCATGCCATCAATCTTTCCTGGATATACCCCATTACTCTCAACCGCACTCCAATGTGTCTCCACCAAAATTCGCTATGCGTCCCTGCAGTTATGCACACGTCAAGTAACTGACTGAGCGTATGCCTAGAGCAGTTATCCAGAACTCTATAAAAGAGAGTTTCTCCACCTTCAACAGACACCACATTCAATTCAGAGAGAACAGAGAGATTGCCCAGTTGCTGTCCAAGTTCTTCGAGGTCCGAGCCTTCTTCATCGCATCGTCCAAGGGATAAAGTGATCGTCTTCTAGATCAGATTCTTACAGTTGTAATTTTCTCAGAAATACAATAAATAAACAGAATTTATTTATGGAAAACAAATTGGCGACTCTGCTGGGGAAAGCTGTCTCCTATAACGAGACAGCAACAACTCAATGCGATACTTCGTCGATCGGCTCGATAAAGAAGATGATGGTCGTACAATTCGACCAATCTGCTTACGAAGAAATGCTCAAGGCGAAGGAAGGCCGAACTGCTTCCTCCGCTTCTCTCTCTGCCAAGAAGAAGGGACGTTCTGTCTATGTCCCTAAGTCTTCTCCGGCGGCCCGAGACGCTTTTGTCACTTCCCACGCTGACAAGAGCACTTCTCCAATCTCAGCGAAGCATGCCTCGGCTTCTCTGAATACGGCAATAGTGGCTTCTCCTAGTCACGCTGACAAAATGGGTTCTTTAGCCAAGTCAGCGTGTCCAAGGAAAGCTATCTCTGGACATGTCAAAGTCTCTTCTTCTTCTACTCCTACGACAGCAGTCGGCTCTTTAGCTATTAATAACTCCGTGCGTATGGCAGTCAAAGGCCAGCAGCAGGCAGCGTATGATAAACCAAAGCCAGCGTATGCTAGTTAAAAGACAGCGTATGACAAGAATTCTCTGAAGTCAGCGTATGCCAACCAATACAGTCCTTTGACTGTTTCTCAAGGCCAGGCTGGGGGTTCTCTTCCATAGGATATACAAATGATTCCCCCACAGCTTGCACATCTTGTGCCAACCAAGAAGAACGACTCTTTAGTCAACTCCTCTACTCCTAAGGTTTTTACCTCTGGGGTTAATTTGACTAGTACTTTTACTAGATCAAATATAGGAAAACGCCTTTTGGCTACTTCCTCTAAAGATGGATTATTACCGACTCCCAGTCGGAATAATGTTCATCATCCTTCTCTCAAAATTTCCCGATCCGAGAAAGGCAAATTGCAAGTATCCAGGACTGATACCAAAGTTGTACCTCCTATGGACCTTCGTAACAAGCTTAACTGGAATCGTCTCGATTCTACTTCCGGCATAAAGAAGCCTTATCAAACTGGGATAAGTATAATGGACCCTGATGCACAATAAGCTAAGAACTATATCGCTCAGATCAATCGGCCTTTATACATTCAAGAACCAAAAAGACAGAAGAATAAAAGACAAGTTTCTACACAGAGACTATCTTCAAACACTTCCCAGTCTGTTTCCGCAGATCTCCGGGAACATCTGCAAAACAAGCGGAGAATCAACACTCCATCTGTCTCTGACATTGCTCATATTCGTCATGAAGAGCATTGTTGTAACTTCCAACCTCGGGTCGTGATCCAGTGTTGTTGTTCACCGAAAAGACGATCTGTCTTTGAACGGATTCAACATGAACCAATACCGGACGAGGACGAACCTCTTTATGCTTCCGTCAACATGACCTCCAGAAATACTGGGGGTAGAATACGATCTGATTCTATGTTAGATTCTGAAGACGGTGTTTACCCCGGCACCAGATCCAGAACCAGAGCTTCGACCAAGGTCTCTTCTTCTTCTCATCCAGGTGATAATCCTGAGACCACGGAGGACCTCCTAGGAGAATCCAACTTCCCCGTATTAACTCCCGTGAATAGCCCCGAGAAAGATGCTGACTCTCATAGCGACGATTCGGAACAGACTGTTTCATCGTCGATACCTCTAATGATTACCACTTATATGGTAGATGGCAATCACGAACCTTCGACTAGCACTGAGGCTCATGAACAAAGGATTTCTTCCTTGGAACAATAGTTACGAGCCATGGCGGATACATTGACTGCTATGCATACTCTTATACAAGCTCAACAACAAACTCAGCAAGTTCAACAAACAGTACCACCAGTGGTATTAAATACTCTTGTTGCCCCAAACCTGGAACCTTCTACTATTCTGGGGGTACAGTCTAATGTTCATATACAGCCCACTCCAAGTCAGTCCGGAGCTAGGGGTGGTACGTATACTGCAGTCCCTCCTCCCAATTATGCCCAACAAGCAACGATACCGCAATCTTCTGAAGCGGTCACTGAAGAGTTGAAGAATCTTCGGTCTCAATTCGAAGCATTCAAGCAAAAGGACGGCTTACAAAAATTAGGTATCAAGAAGCCTTACCCCATACAATAGAAGGATGTATCGTACCCCCCAAAATACAAGCCTCCGACCATCTCTTTCTTTGATGGGACCACCTTCCCAAGTCAGTTCATCAATCACTTTGAGGTAATGACTGATCAGCTGCAACCGAGCGATGCCCTCCTCACTCGGGTATTCGTTGGTTGTCTTAAAGGAACCGCTTATGAATGGTATCGAAGTCTCCCTGATGGGTGCATTACTTCGTTTGTCGGGTTCAAACAGATATTTCTAGAACGATTCTATGAAGGCATCAACGACATGACCATGTCAGCCCTTATAAGAATCAAACAGAAAAATAATGAAAGCACTGAGAATTTCATTGAAAGATTCAGAAGAGAAGCTCTAAAAATGCCTCTCGGAACTTCCGATGCCGTCACTATCGACACTTGCAAGTCGAACCTCTTACCAATCATCAGCATGTGGACAGGATCCACTCAGTTCCAAGATTGGCCTTCCTTCATCGTTAGTGCCAAAGCTGCCGAAGTCAGTGCTGAGACTTTCAAAGGTCTGGGGGTACACATGACTCCTAAAGAATTAAGTCAAAGTACTAGAAATAGTGCGCGACCCAACAATCGCAAAGGAAAAGTGACTCTCGAAGTCAATCTCCAGAGCAACAATCAAGAGGTAGTGTCTGCCCAAGCTACCCCAGCTCCAACAAATCAACATCAAAGACCTCCTCGGCCGAAGGAAGAATACTCTTTCGACGACGACGATGTTCAAGGCATCTTCGAATGTTTACTTAAAGGTAACAAGATACAACTGCCAGATATCAAAAAGCCTGATGAAGCCAACAAGACGGATCATCCAAAATATTGTCCATATCACAGAATGCTGGGTCATATAATCCGGTCTTGCTTCGTATTAAAAGGAAAGATCCAAGAAATGATCAAATCAGGAGCTGTGACACTAACACCTAAAGACAAGACAGTCACAGCAAATGTGATTTCGATGCAGTTCGGTAACTTCCTTCCGTTATTGGTAGAAAATGGGATTGTCCTAATCTCCAAAGCAACCCTTGAAGTTGTGAATATTCTACCAGCCCAGAATGAAGGACTTGTTCCCGTCACCACTAAAAAGGGAGAGATTATGTGGATCCACCCCGATTTAGTGACGGAGTTCGAGACATCTTTCTCTTCTCCTCGGAAGGCTCCTCTATCTAAAAAGAAACCTGAGAAGACTAAGTCATGCCATATGACTTCTAGCATCACACCCAATCTTTCTTTAACCTCTACTTTCATCTTAGCAGGAAAGTCACCCCCTACAGAGGTAAAAACTGTACCTCGATCCGAAGACAGATACAAACCTGCGTTTCATCTATATAGTTCACAATCTCGTGAATTAATGGCGAAGATGGGTTATGATCTAGCCACTGCTCCTGGTTTAAGCTCCGGCAAAGGACTCCGAGCACCTCTAGCCCTCACTTTGAGACATAATCAATCCCGTGTTGGCCTCGGTTTCTGGACTGAAGCTCTCATCAAGCACCAAAAAACCAAGAACAAGATGAAGGATTGCAACATGATTTCGGTAGACCCTGAACCTGAGCCTGAAGTCGAAGCTCTCGCCGGAACCCGGTCAGGAAAAACATATCTGAAAGATTACACTGAAGCTCCTGAGGAAACTCCTGACGTCCCTCCGGTTGCAGCTCCAGCACCCATCTCTAACGAAGGACCTTCAAATGCTCCTGCTGAGACGGTTCCCTCTAAACCAACAGCAGCCGACAAAGGGAAGCAACCTGCCCGCTTTGACAAGCCAATCAAGAAGTCTCTTTCTCCCGGATTGCAGAAGCCATATAATTTTGACATTCTGGCTCAACTTGCTAATACTCCAGCCAGGTTGTCCATCTTCGAACTTTTACGTTTATCCAAGGAAACTCGGGAAACGTTAAGTGAATCTCTACTGCAAGCAGACTCTTGCCTGACTCGTCTGAAGAAGCCGGAAGCAGAGCCGGTGACTTGCCTACATTGTAACAGTGTCTTGGAAATCATTCCGAACATCACTTTTACCCAAGACGATATGCTTCTAGAGGACAATCGTCATGATCGGCCTCTCTACTTCACTAGGTACATTGACACGATGAAGGTCGACCGTATTCTAATTGATCTAGGATCAGCTCTAAGTATTATGCCTAAGAGTCTCTTGGATGCCTTACGGATTCCAGTTCATCGTCTAGTCAAGACAGTCACTACCATTTTAGGGTTAAATCAAGGCAAAAGCGAACCTCTGGGGAAAATTTGCCTAAAAATACAAATAGGCAATTTCCGGACGAGTGTCACATTCTACGTGATCGAGTTAGTTGGATCTTACAACCTGCTCTTGGGAAGACCATTCCTCCATGAACACAATATCGTCCCCTCCACTCTTCACCAGTGCTTCAAATACATTGATGAAAAGGGAGAAGTTCAAAAGGAAGTCGTGGACATTAATCCTTTCAGAGGAGTCGAAGCTTACTACAGTGACTCTCACATGTACAAAGATGAGTATTCAAAAGTCTTACAAGCTATGGATGATGATGAGACATCAAAAGTTGACACCTTTGTTATTCCTGTAAAAGGGCGTATCACTCATCCGCGGTCTACTAAATCATCTGAAGAAAGCCCACTGATAATTCCTGTCAGTGGACGTACCACTTCATTGCCTTCCCAAGCTCCACAAAGTTTGCTGATAATCCCTGTCAGTGGACGCACCACTCTCCCACCATCTTCTCAGGCTAGACCAGATACTCTAGTCATTCCAGTCAGTGGACGCACTACCTATCCACGATCCTCTTCAAGGGAGCTCACCTTTTCTGAGCCTTTTGTTATCGACCATAATTGAAACAAAACTTCTGCTCGCTCTTCTTCTCCCTCTTTAGTCATTAATTTGACTAAATCTTCTAAGGCTCAGCCTTCTTCTGTGAATACAACATCTGATATTAATAAAGCATCTCCTTTACAGTATATTGATGTTTGTAATCATGTACAAAGTTATTTACATTTTCTAGATAGCTTAGAGCCACTAACTATAGGAGTTGTTCAAACTCTTCATACAGAAGTATCATTAGAGTCTGCACAAAATTCATACTTCTTTGTTCCTATTAGAAAGTCAGGAGAAGCTCCAATATTCTTCTGCAAGGGGCCCCAAAATCCTCCTAATCTGGAAGACGACGACAAAAACGATGATACCGGAAGGTTACAACTACGTCGCTACAGTCAGCAGTCCAAAAACATCATCAAGAACATGGGCTATGACTTCAGAACCGGCCTCAGTAGTGGAAAAGGAAGAAGAATGCCTGTTCGAATTCCTCCCTTGAAATACGGAAGAACAAAATACGGATTGGGTTACATTACTCCTACTCCCTTCATCAACACAGTCCATGAGGATCCAGAATCCGACGGAGACGAACGATCTGATTCTTCCGATTCCTTCTCTTGGGATTCCGACACAAGTATTGGCAATTTTTATCGTTCTACTCTATCCGCCAATATGGTCTCCGCCAACGGTCCGCAAGAAAATGATGAAGATGAAGATGATTTTGAAATATCACCCAAATCGGAACAATGGGCTCAAAGATTAGACAACCAATGGGAATTCAGGTTCGAGCAAAGAGAACCTCCCACTGAAGATAAATTGATCCAAATTGAGGTTGGTGAGGAGGGATCCCCCAAGCCAATATTCATCAGCGAAAGTCTTTCAGAAACAGATAAGCAAGACATGATCAAGCTTATTCATGATTACATCAATGTCTTCGCTGGAGCTATGAGGATATGCCAGGGCTAGATCCGAACATCGCAACACACAAACTTAATATCATATCGAATGCTAAACAGGTCAAACAACAACAGCGACAATTTCGTCCAGACATTATGGATGCAATTGAAGCTGAAGTCAACAAGCTTATAGCTTTCGAATTTATCCGAGAAGAACAACATCCTGAGTGGGTGGCTAACATTGTTCCTGTCCTCAAAAAGATCGGCAAGATCCGAGTCTGTATAGACTTTCGCGATCTCAATGCGGCTTGTCCTAAGGACGAGTTCCCTCTTCCAATCACCGACGTCATGATCGATAACACGTGTGGTTTCGAACGAATGTCATTTATGGATGGGTATTCGGGGTACAACCAAATCAAAATGTTTCCAGACGACGAGAGACATACTTCCTTCAGAACGCCGATCGGTACATACAGTTAAACAGTGATGCCGTTTGGTCTCAAAAATGCAGGAGCAACGTATCAGCGAGCAATGAGCACTATATTCCGCAAACATCTTCGAAAAATAGTCGAATGCTACATTGATGATATTGCAGTCAAGAGTCGACAAAAGGAAGATAATATCCAAGATTTGAAGACTATCTTTGATTTAATGCGTCAGCATCAACTTAAGATGAACCCTACTAAGTCCTTCTTGGGCGTCTCTAGTGGTAAATTTCTCGGCTTCATCATTACCGCTAAAGGTATACACGTGGATCCCGAGAAAATCAAAGCTATCCAAGAGATGCGTCCTCCACGCACCTTAAAAGAGCTACGAGGATTTCAAGGAAGAATTGCTTATATTAGGAGATTCGTCTCTAACTTATCAGGACGCTGCAGACCATTCAACAAACTTCTGAAGAAAGGTGTATCCTTCGTCTGGAACGAAGAATGTCAAAAAGCATTTGACGACATCAAACAGTACCTCATGAACCCTCCAGTTTTAGTACCTCCCGTCTCGGGAATACCATTCCTTCTATATGTTCGAGCCATGGATTATTCTCTCGGTACATTGCTCGCCCAGAAAAATAAAGATGGAAATGAACAGGCTATTTATTACCTCAGTCGCACAATGACAGGTGCTGAACCGCGTTATTCTCCAATTGAGAAAGAATGCCTAGCATTAATGTTTGCCGTTCAGAAGACGCTACATTACAGAATGCCTAGCATTTATTACCTCAGTCGCACAATGACAGGTGCTGAACCGCGTTATTCTCCAATTGAGAAAAAATGCCTAGCATTAATGTTTGCCGTTCAGAAGACGCTACATTACATCATCGGCCAAACGATTCATGTCATTTCCAGAGTGAATCCCATCAGGGTTATGATGAAGAAACCCGGTATTCT
This sequence comes from Iris pallida, assembly GCA_029216955.1. NCBI lineage: Eukaryota > Viridiplantae > Streptophyta > Magnoliopsida > Asparagales > Iridaceae > Iris > Iris pallida. The sequence continues at coordinate 12,516,449 of JANAVB010003600.1, forward strand.
CAACTCCATACTGGCTAATTGGGGAATCTTGTTAGCTTAATATGACATACATTATATTCCTCAAAAATCAGTTAAAGGACAGGCTCTTGCTGATTTTCTGGCAGCTCATGCAGTTCCAGAGGATTCTAAATTATACGATGAGGTTCCAAATGAAGTTCTGGATTCAAATCAGGTTTCTAAAGAAACTCCTACCTAGCATTTATTCTTTGATGGAGCGTCTAGAATGGGTCCCAATGGCGATATTGTCGCAAGAGTCGGGATTGTTCTCGTATCCCCGGAAGGGTTGACTATTCAGAGGGCTTATTCTCTGGATCAATCGTGTTCAAACAATGTAGCCAAATACAATGCATTGCTCATCGGTCTTCAACTTGCTAAAAATCTGGATATTCAGTATTTAGAAGTTTATGGAGACTCCAAACTTATCGTCAATAAAATCAGAGGAACATATGAAGTCCGTCATCAGGATTTGATACCTTATCACCGTGCAGCACTCTCTATGGCCTCTTCCTTTGAAGGTTTTTTTATTGAACACGTTCGGCGAGCCTGTAATACAGAAGCCGATGCTTTGGCTAATCTTGCCGCTGTGCTAGCCATACCGGTCCGACGTCAACAATTGATAGTGGTTTATAACCGGGAGCTATTCTACGTCGAGAATAATTTGGCTTTGGGTTTTCCCCATGACCCAGACGAAAATTCTCTCAATCCTGATGAATTTGATTCCTCCAACCTTAGCACTGGATTAGGGTTTGACAGAGCATCCTCGTCTTCTTCCGATTCTACTATGGAATACGTCTTTTCCAACAAAACAGAAGCCATGACCGAAGACTGGAGACGTCCATTTCTAGACTTTGTATTGTATGACATACTTCCCGATAATCCGAGCAAAGCAGCGTCTATCCGGCGTCGATCTCTCAGATTCTATTATAATCATACTACAAAGATACTATATCGTTGGGCCTACGACGGTCTTCTCCTCTGATGCATCGCTGGTGAGGAAGCACAACGGATTATCTGTGAAGCACATGATGGTGTCTGCGGAGCCCATCAACCAGGTCCTAAACTTCAAGTCGTATCCGACGTATGGGTTATTATTGGCCCACGATAGTGGCTGACGCCATTCAATATGCTCGGAAATGTAAAGCCTGTCAAATTCATGCAGACTTTATCCATCAACCGTCAGAGTTCTTACACCCGACAGCGGCATCATGGCCCTTCGAGGCCTGGGGCATGGACATCATTGGTCCCATCAATCCACCGTCATCAAAAGGACACCGGTTTATTCTAGCAATAACTGACTACTTTTCCAAATGGGCTGAAGCAATTCCGCTATCCGAAGTCAAAACTTCCAACGTCATCAACTTCGTCAAGCATCATGTCATCTATCGATTTGGTGTTCCTCGACGTATTATCCATGATAATGGACCACAGTTCGTCAGCAGAAATTTACTCGATTCTGTGACGACCATCGAATCAATAACCTAGCTTCTACAGCATATAATCCAGCAGCTAATGGATTGGCAGAAGCTTTCAATAAAACCATCATCAAACTCCTGAAAAACTTTGTTTCTTCTAACAAACGCAACTGGAGCGAGAAGCTTTGTGAATGTTTATGGGCCTACCGTACCACAGTTCGCAATGCGACCGGGTGTACGCCTTTTTCTTTGGTATACGGGTGCGAAGCTATCCTTCCCCTCGAGATCCAGATTCCTTCTCTGAGAATTACAATCTCCAATGAACTTACAACGGAGAATAATGATCATCTTCGACTTCAAGAGCTAGAACCTCTAGACGAAAAGCGATTGTACGCTCAACAAAATATCGAGCTGTATCAGGCCCGAATTTCAAAAGCTTTTAACCGGAAGGTGAAAGTCAGAGCATATCGGAAAGGAGAACTTGTTCTTACCGTCAGACGTCCGATGACTATGACACATATGAGCAAAGGCAAGTTCGACGCAAAATGGGAAGGCCCATTCGTCGTAAACAAAGTCTTCTCTAACGGAGCATATCAGCTTACCTCTATGGATGGTAAAGTCACGATGATGCCTATCAACAAAAAATTCTTAAAGAAATATTATGTATAAATCTCGTTAATATATGATATTTTCATCTGCTGCGATTATTCCCCAGCAAATATAAAATCAGAATTTTTTCTTCCCACAAAAGTCGTCTCGATATCGTTATCCCCAGCGGAAATTGATATTCTACCACATATCATCTTCCCAGAGAATTTGATATTCTGTCTTATTAGATCCCCAGTGGATTTAATAAAGATCGCATATAGAAAATTACGTCCATATTACCTCTGAATTTTCTATCTCAGTATCATATTTTCTATTCTATGAAAATGATATCTAGTCTTTTGATTTCCGAGTCCAAAGATCATGGAAAATTGAGTTCAAAAATATCTTTATATCTGAATTCTGTGGGGGGATGAATCTGACACTTCGTCTTTCGTGCAAACAAAGACAGCTGTCTTAGGAGAATTAACCGTCGTATGGATTTTCGAGAGTTGATTTTGTCTTTTACGAGGACAGCTCATTAGCCATCATGAATGCACAGACATCATTACTGTCATTTCTGACAGTCTATCAGCCGTCATATCCGCAACACGACGCTCGAAAGATATTTGTCAGTTATTGGGAGATATGGCGTATTCGAGAAGATTGAGGACAGCCACGTGTCTACTTCCCCAGTCATACGACTCCTCATCAAGGCAGCGTATGGACTTCATATGACTCCTCATCAAGGCAGCGTATGGACTTCATATGACTCCTCATCAAGGCAGCGTATGTACTCCATACGACTCCTCATCAAGGCAGCGTATGGACTTCATACGACTCCTCATCAAGGCAGCGTATGTACTCCATACGACTCCTCATCAAGACAGCGTATGGACTCTATATGACTCCTTGTCACCCAAGTGAGCGTATAGACTCCATACGACTCCTCTTCAACAAAACAGCGTATGCTAGTCATACTTCTCCAAAAGATAGCGTATCAAAGCAAATGCATTCAGAATGACTTCAAATGTACATTCAACACACATTCTCACGTGTCCTGTGCTCGGTTATCCACTCATTCAGAAGTTATGCAACGTGGCATTCATGCCATCAATCTCTTCTGGATATACCCCATTACTCTCAACTGCACTCCAACGTGTCTCCACCAAAATTCGCTATGCGTCCCTGCAGTTATGCACACGTCAAGTAACTGACTGAGCGTATGCCCAGAGCAGTTATCCAGAACTCTATAAAAGAGAGTTTCTCCACCTTCAACAGACACCACATTCAATTCAGAGAGAACAGAGAGATTGCCCAGTTGCTGTCCAAGTTCTTCGAGGTCCGAGCCTTCTTCATCGCATCGTCCAAGGGATAAAGTGATCGTCTTCTAGATCAGATTCTTACAGTTGTAATTTTCTCAGAAACACAATAAATAAATAGAATTTATTTATGGAAAATAGCAGTCCCTGCTAGAACCGTTGGGCTCTATCGAACTCGTTCGCTACCAAGGTGGGAGTAAACCGACTAAGTCTCGAAAACTCGATCGTATGTCCGTCGACCGTCTTGTCCATCTGCTTCAGATTGGTGAACCTCGTCTGTAGATCGTATCGAGCTACAGCATCGAAGTACTTGGTCTGGAATCTTTTACGGAACACTGCCCAGGCAATAGGTGCAATTAATCCAACGGCCTGTACTGCCCACCAGCTGCGGGCAAGATCTAATAACTGCAGGCACACCACGACCACCTTATCATTCTCGGGCGTCTTCGCCGCTTCTAGAATCACTTCTGTATCCTGCAGCCAAGCATCTGCGACAATCGCATCTTTACTACCATCGAAGAAGGGAGGGTTCAAACGCTTGAAGCTTTTGGCTGCCTGGTTCCCTTGATAACTGTCTCTGCTCAGAGCATCTTGTACTGCCTGGTGCAGGGCATCGCCCGGACGATCTTGCGATGCTAACAATGTCCTGATGAGACCCACCAAGGTGCTATCATCGGGCTCTGCAGGCTGGACTGACAGAACTGGTGGCTCTTGACCCCCAGTAGGCATGACTTTGGAGGCTACTTCTGAATGCTGGACTTGATCCCCAGGTTGCTGCTAGCCCATGGGAGGTGCTCCGCCTTGCCGATCGGTAGGACCAGGAACAATGCCACTGAAGAAGATGACACAGGAAACAATAAGGAAGGACCAGGACAGATCAAAAATACAAGCATGTGACCAGGTCAAGAATTCAGAGATTCAGAGGATACGAGCAGAGATCAAGGATGAGTGCTGATTGAGACATCTATTCGGTAAACCCTCACATATCTTGATTCACAAGACCTGCATAGGCCAACACTTAAACCATATAACGCTCCAGAACCAGAATACTGGAGAGCGGGGGCATACATAGCCAGCTACGTATATTGAAATAGAATCCTCTTCGCTATACGGTCACGGCTGTCTAGATACATGAGGGTTTAACTACAAGCCATCAGTCCCTTTTCATCATGAACAAGCCTATTTTCTCAATCTCAAACAAGTAAAAGCAATTACAAGATGTTAGAGCATCAAATATACAATAGTAAGGCATCCCATACATTATATATTTGGATGATCATAAAGCTAGTCGTACAAAATGTGAAGACTAGCAAGAGTTTTAGTCATACATGATCAACCCTAGGATTCGTCAATCATGTTACAGCCCGTAGGCAGACAGTAAGTAAAGTGCAATACGAGCTAACACGTGCTTGTCGGCTAAATGCCTCACAAAATTTTTTTTACAATAAAGTGGAAGAACAAAAGGAAACCCACTCGTTGCCTTGGTTACGCCTGATGGTCACCATATGGTTGAAAGGTCGATAGATCCTTTGGATCTTCTCCGCTATCTAGCCATACAAAACCAGCTGGGTCAGACCCCAGAAAGAGCAAGTGCCACAAAGGAGGCTTCACTTAAGAACTAAAACCAGCAATTAGCATAAAACATAATAACATATGATAAAATACTGGAGATATGGAAAATCATGATGATATACGATAAGATAACTGTCACGATCTGATCCCAAATAATTGGGTCGAACCGGATCATGCCCAGCCTGCACCGTTGTTGAGACGGCGGCAGTAAGCTGTTCCATTAGCAGGTAACCACAACAACATCTATATTTGTCACAACTCAATATTCGGGAATTCAAAACTTTATTAAACATTTGAAATAAATACAACTGGAATTTAAAAGTACTGAAATAAATACTGAATTCAAATAAACAGATTTTTTTTTAAATAGACAACAAAACTGGGAAAAAGAAAATCTAGCTAAACTGTCGGCTCATCGGCCTCAGTCCCTGCGTCCTCCAAAGGGGACTCTGGCAGCACCACTGGGTACAGAACCGGGTCGTAATAGCTGCTGTATAAAAGCTCAGCATCCTCAAAGTCCCCTAAAAATGTATCTCCAGTCAGGAGGGAGCAAAGTATAATTCATGCTAATTTGAACAGTTAGAATAATAATAGAATCATGCATTTTTAAACAATTTAGAAATGAACAGTTTTCTATCAATAAAACAGTGTGATTTTTGAATAGGCAATGAATATGACCGGCTTGGGTTGTACAGTAGTATCCTATTGATACGATATGGCTTATCCCCGTGTGAGAGAGGGGTAAGCTAATACAGTTCTAAGTTATCAGTTGGATGTGGTCATAAACATTACAATATTCCTCCAATACCCAACAGTCAATCAGTCAGTACTCTCAGAGAGAGAGTTTCGTATTGCATCGTGGTTTAAACTTGCAGTAAAGCGATTATTAAAATAACTGTAAATTAACACAAAATGTACTTACCTTAAAATGGACTGGACTGGAGAGGCTGAAGACTTCAAGATGGGATTTAGACTCGTCCTCGAAATCCTACATTCGAGAAGTTGACTCAGAATCCAGGGTTACCAAGCTAACTATGCTAGTTGAAATCTCTAATTGCGTCCTAATCAATTTTAATCTTTATTATTAAACACGAACCAAAACGCGTTTATTGGTGCGTTGTAATTGATGACGAGGGAAAGATCAATTTAACTTTGTATTTTGGAAAAACTCGTAATTACCAATTTATTTGGTTAAAACTTTGTATTTTCGTAATTATACATATAAAACTAAATTTCTTATTTAATGAGAAAAACATGATCGTTGTTAAATATTAAAACTTATAAATTTTAATGTGAGAAAACTTTATTAATTTTCTATATCAAAATAATTATCTATTTGATTTACGCGTACACTAAAATAACTCGCAAAACCAAAAAAACAACAGAAAACCTACGCTACAAAATTACAGGTCACAGAGCCAAAAGACAAACTGGGCTTATGCCCATTAAAATTTATTTACAAAAATTGAAATAAGACGAAACAGTTGTTAGTTCTAAAATCTTCCTACAATTTAATTATAAATAAATTAAATATGAAAAAATAAATTAAATATTAATGAGTCTCAGATATTGGTCCAATCGTCATATAGGCTAATGCCTCAGCGACATGGCGAAGCCGGTTTCGTTTGCACTTAGCCGGGGCCCATTCACCAATACGGTCGTCGCCCAAAATCCAAAATATTAATATTTTCCGAAAAAACCATTTTAAAATTATTTTAAAATTATAATTAAATTTTATGGAAAATTCGGCAGCATTTTCTCTATTTTCGGTCAACCCAAAAACTGGGAAAGTGTGCCAATATTTTCCTGCAAATCCCAAACCAGGGAAATCCCAAAATATATATATATAAATAACCACAATCATTCCCAATATTAATTCGAAACGACCCGAAACGAATTCGGGAATCTGAAACCAATCCTAAAACATCACAGCACAAAATCGAAAAGATCCGAAAAACCAATTTATCCAGAAATCCATTTTCGAAAGATTCGAAGCTACGACGTCGCTAAAAACTGAATTACTGGGAGGGAATCGGGGACCAATCTCATCACAGACAAATGAAAATGGGACGGGACAGGGGGTTATACCTTGGGTTGCTCGGCTAGAGCTCTCAGATGCAAATTTATAGAAATAAAAGGGATCCGAACTGCAACGAAAACTCGAGACAGCGCTGGACAGGGGCTGGGTGCGTCGAAAGGGACGCTGGCCGGGCACGACGGCCGGGGAAACGCGCGCGGGGAGTGGGGCCACACTGGAAAACGCGTACGGGGAGCTGGGCTGCGTTGGGAAACGCGCACGGGGAGCCGGGGCGGCCGGGAAGGACGCCGCGGGGTTGGGGTCGGCCGACGGGTGGCCGGGAAGCGCGCGCGGGCACTGGAAGGGGGCGCGGAAACGCGCGCGGGCGGCTCGCGGGGTCCGACGAACGGCGGCGATGAGCGCCAGGAAGTCGGGGCCGTCGGCTGGAAGGGTCGGCCAGGGGCGCACTGGGGAGGGTTTATGAGTGAGAGAGGGGGAAGGATGAAGTGGAGGTGGGGGTTTGTTCTTCTGGGAAATAGAGAAAGAGGGATAGGGATAGGTGCTCGTGGGGGTGGTGGGATGGTGTGTGAGTTGGTTTAAATGGAGAAGGGGAGGAATAAGTGATGTGAGCTGGAGTAAAAGTAGATGAGTGAAATAGGGGAAAAGGAGAACGTGTGGGGGAGAACGTGAGGTGCTGGTCCAACTTGGACCAGCTCTTGGAAAATATATATTTATTTTTTTATATATATTTTAAAGAAAGAAAAGGAATCAGGATTCAAAAGAAAGGGTTCCAAAACGGGTCTGGGTTTCGGGAAGCTGGTTCGGGCTCGGGTCACGTCAGCGATCAAAAGCCATATTTATTTATTTTTGGAAATTAATTTTTAAAACCCATAAATAATAATAATAATAATAATACTAATAATATGCAAATAATAATAATTCATAATACAAAACTGGGTTTCACAATCTTCCCTCCTTAGAAAATTTCGTCCTCGAAATTAAAGGCAGGGTTAGGGGTTACCTTAAGTCTCAAACAAGTACGGGTACTGCACCCGCATCTGGTCTTCTCGCTCCCAGGTCGACTCGCCTGGTGAGTTGTGCCGCCACATGACTCTGACTATTGGCGTCACAGAGTTCCTGGTTCTCTTCTCGCCTCTGTCCAATATCGCCACTGGCTTCTCCGGCACTGTAAGGCTGGGTCCAATCTCCAGCTCCGAATGGTCCAAGATGTGGCTCGGGTCCGGGATGTAGCGTCTCAGCTGCGAAATGTAGAAGACGTTGTGGACGCCTTCGAGACTTGGGGGTAGAGCCACCCGATAAGCCACTTCTCCAATCCTGCTGAGTACTTCAAAAGGACCAATATACCTGGGGCTTAGCTTTCCTGCTCTACCGAAAAGGATGGTTCCTCTGGTAGGAGAGATCTTCACAAACATATTGTCACATTCTTCAAACTCCAAAGGCCGGCGGCTGCTATCGGCCCAATGCTTCTGTTTGTCCTGGGCAATCCTGAGCTTGTCTCTGATCATTCTTACCTTCTCTGCTGCATCGGTCACCATCTCAGGTCCAAGCAGTACTCGTTCTCCGACGTCGTCCCATGCAAGTGGAGTACGGCAACGACGTCCATAGAGTGCCTCGAACGGTATCATACCGATGCTAGCTTGGTAGCTGTTGTTGTAAGAGAACTCTACCAAGTGCAAATGGTCTTCCCAAGACCCTCCAAATTCCAAGACACAGGATCTCAGCATGTCTTCTAGCGTCTGGATTGTTCTCTTCGATTGTCCGTCAGTCTGGGGATTGTAGGCGGTGCTGAACTTTAGTTGTGTTCCCAAACTGTCATACAAATTCTTCCAAAAGTCAGAGGTAAATCTAGTATCTCTGTCAGACACAATACTTACCGGAACTCCATAAATCTGGTAGATATGCCGGATGTACATTACTGCCAACTTCTCGGTGGATAAACCAACCTTGAAGGGGGATAAAGTGTGCTGACTTCGTCAGTCGGGCCACGATAACCCAAATGGCATCCTTCCCTCCTTGGGATCGAGGCAGTCCCGACACGAAATCCATTATTATGTGCTCCCATTTCCATTTTGGGATGTCGAACGGCTGCAAAAGTCCTGCTGGTCTCTGTCTGCTAGCTTTTACTTACTAACAAATTAAACATCTAGCCACATACCTGGATACATCCTTCTTAATTCCGTACCACCATACTATTGTACGCATATCCCGGTACATTTTGTTGGCTCCAGGATGTATGGAATACTGTGACTGGTGCGCTTCTTGCATCAGCTCGTTCCTCAGTTCGCCAGTTGGTACACAAAGCCTCGTACCATTCTTCAGTGCTCCGTCGTTGGCGATTGAGAATCCTTCAAGTGTTCCTGCCAGCACCTGATCTCTGAGTTTGCAAAGCGTCTCGTCTTGGAATTGTGCCTCCTTGACTTTGTCCATCAGACTTGAACGCACTTGCAACTGCATTATTGTTGACTCAGCTCCTGGTACAATGGCTTCTCTTCCCAGTTTCTTCATTTCCTCTTCAGGTAGTACAATCTCCAATCCAAGCTTCTCCATGTCCTCCAGCAAATGATGCTTCTTGGTCAAGAACATTGCCATCGGGTATCGACTAAGTGCATTTGTAACAATATTAGCCTTACCCGGATAATACTGCAGGTTGATGTCAAAATCCTTCATCAGCTCCAGCCATCGCCTCTGTCTCATGTTCAGCTCCTTCTGAGTGAAAACATATTTTAGACTTTTGTGGTCTGTAAATATTTCCACTCTCTCCCCATAAAGGTAGTGCTTCCATAGCTTCAATGCAAATATAACCGCTGCAAGCTCCAAATCATGTGTGGGATAGTTCTTCTCATGAGTCCGTAATTGCCTAGATGCGTAAGTAATTACTTTTCTGTGTTGTTGAAGAACGCAACCCAATCCCTTACCGGAAGCATTACTATAAATTGAGAAACCGCCGATACCTGCGGGTAGCACAAGTATCGGCGCTGTTGTAAGCCTCTTCTTCACTTCCTCAAAAGCTGACTGGCAAGCTTCAGACCAAATGAATTCCTCGTTCTTCTTGGTAAGCTTCGTCATTGGTTCAGCAATCTTGGAGAAATCCTTCACGAACTTTTGGTAATATCCAGCTAAACCCAAAAAGCTTCTGATCTCTGCAACCGAGCTTGGTGCAGTCCACTTCTCAATGGCAGCTATCTTCTTTGGATCCACCGAAATTCCTTTTCCTGTGACAACATGGCCCAAAAATTCCACTTTGTCTAAAAAGAATTCGCATTTGGATAGCTTACCATAGAGCTTCTCCTTCCTCAAGGTGCTCAGCACTTTTCTCAGGTGCTCTTCATGTTCTTCTTCAGTCTTCGAGTAGATCAGTATGTCATCGATGAAGACAACAACAAACTGATCTAGGTATTCATGGAAAACCTTGTTCATGAGGTTCATGAATACCGCGGGAGCATTTGTCAGTCCAAACGGCATGACCAAGAATTCAAATTGCCCATACTTGGTGTTGAACGTCGTCTTGGAAATATCCTCCTTCCTGACCTTGATTTGATGGTAGCCTGATCTGAGATCTATCTTCGAAAATACCTTGGCTCCATTCAGTTGATCAAACAGGTCATCGATGCGGGGCAGAGGGTACTTGTTCTTGATGGTAATGTTGTTCAGCGCCCGGTAGTCAATGCACATCCGTACGGTTCCATCCTTCTTGGGTACAAACAAAACTGGTGCTCCCCAGGGTGAAGCCCCGTCTCTGATAAATCCTTGTGCCTTCAGCTCGTCAATCTGGTCCTTCATCTCCTTTGCCTCCTTGGGGTTGACTCTGTAGCATCCCCAAAAAAATAGGGGAAGAGCCGGGTACTAGATCAATGGTGAATTCCACACCTCGAACTGGCGACAATCCTGGAAGACTATCTGAAAAGACGTCCATGAATTCTGCTATGATAGGGTGAGGAGGCCCGGGTTCTTCGGTGATTGAGGAGTAGGTAACACTCTTCATGTCTTCCGGAGCTCGAGAGATTTCAAACTCCGGTTCTCCTGGTGGGCTGAAGATTACACATCCTCGGTGACAATCTATCAGCGCATGTTGTTCACTTAACCAGTCCATTCCTAGGACTACATCATAGTTGGGCAGGGGCATCACAAGTAAGGGTGCTAAAAATTGGTAGCCTGAGATAGTTATGAGACAGTTACAAGCCTCGGTGATGGGTATGGGTCCACCACCAGTCATAACTCTACTAATCACCTTGCTAAGTCCCGTATCTAGGTGGTGTATAGAAATAAACTCTGATGATATGAAACTATGTGATGCACCCGAATCAAATAATGCTAGAGAAGGATGTGAAAATACATAAATGGAACCTGTGATGACATCCGCGGTGGGTTCCTGCTCTGGTTCCTGCTCATCTGCGGCTAGGGCAAAAGCTCACCCGGTCTTCTGCTAGAGTTGTCCGAACCGTTGTTGCTGAGTGGGTAGGGGAGCTCTTTGCTGAGTTGCTCCGGTTCGGTGAACTGACGAGGGGCAGTCCTTTACTTGGTGGGTGGCAGACCCACAGACTAGGCAGTGTCCTAGCCTCTTCCTGTATATGTTAGACTGGTGTCCTGGCCTCTTGCAATAATCGTAGACAGGGATCTGCCTCTGAGGCGCTTTGTCATTGGTCCTTGCCTGTTGGTGTTGCTGCTGTTGGTGCGAAGGCCTATTGTTGTTGTTGTTGGGCCTCTTTTGGTTACCCTGGAAGTTGCTAGTTCTAGGATACTCCCTCTTGGATCGAGAAGGCTGGCTCTTCTCCACGTTCTGAGCTCGTATCAGGATCCTCTCATATGTCTTAGCGCCACCTGCGATCACAGGGGTACGAATCTCTTTTCTTAGTCCATACCTGAATCTCTCAGCACGGTCCTTAGGGTCAGCAACTAAGTTCTGGGCAAAGCGGCTAAGTCGGCCGAACTTTGCCGCATATTCTCCTACCGTCATGTTCCCTTGCTTTAGGTCCTGGAATTGCCTTTCCATCTCCCGCATCTCTGATGTTGGGAAGAACTTCCTGCGGATCAGCCTCTTGAAGGTGTCCCAATCGAGCTGCTTGTCCTAAAGTCGGAGTTCATTCCGATACCAGGTGCTCGCCACATCTTGTAGCTGGAGTCCTACCGCTTCAGTCTTGAGGTCCTCTGGGAGTCGAGCGACGCTCAAGAGACGCTCCATGCTGTCTAGCCATTCATCGGCGTAGATGATACCCTCGGTTCCTTTGAAAGGTCGAGGGCCTTGCTTCTTAAAGCTCTCTATATCTCCGACCTTCATGTAATAATACGCCTCTAATCAAAAGAATGGTCTTTAATGATATAAACCTTAACTCCTGAATTATGCTTACCTTAGCAGGTCGTGGCTCCGATGAAGTGGTTCCTCCTCTCTCGAGGGCAGCCGTAGCCACATTGTGGGCATTCTCTATGCCTTCTCTCATAATCGCGGTCTGCTCGTAATAGGCTTCAGCTTGGGCTGCAGTCTGTTCTCGATGAGCTTCTGCTTGAGCTCTCTGTGCTTCAAGCACTCCTCGAAACATGCCCACTAGATCAGTGGGATCCACGAGCACTGGTGGGGCAGCTGGTGCGGGCACTACCGCAGGGGTCTGCGGATCAGCCCGGGGAAGTGCAGGTTCCGCCGTTTGCGCTGTAGTAGCGTAAACGGGTCGGGGTGCTGGTACAGCATGGGGACGGTCAGTCAGCTGCAAGGGAGGTGGGTCCCGGCGTGCTTGAGGAGGGGTGTGATCGGTAGATGACACCTCATCATCAGTAGGGCCGGATCGGGTAGTCTTCCCTTTGGCCATAATCTGGAAGGTTTAGGGTACAAACATAAGCAAGGTATCATACCAGTCTATAATCAATCAAAAATATTTATTTATATATAATTCGGACCTATGCTGTGGCAAATCAATGTTCTAGTGTTCTAATTATTTCTAGGTATGTTTTCCTAAGTTGTTGTATGGACCTGCATGGGCCACCACTAAAAATATGTCACGACCCGATCCCAAATAATTGGGTCGAACTGGATCATGCCCAGCCTGCACCGTTGTTGAGATGGCGGCAATAAGCTGTTCCATTAGCAGGTAACCACAACAACATCTATATTTGTCACAACTCAATATTCGGGAATTCAAAACTTTATTAAACATTTGAAATAAATACAACTGGAATTTAAAATTACTGAAATAAATACTGAATACAAATAAACAGATTTTTTTAAAATAGACAACAAAACTGGGAAAAAGAAAATCTAGCTAAACTGTCGGCTCATCGGCCTCAGTCCCTGCGTCCTCCAAAGGGGACTCTGGCAGCACCACTGGGTACAGAACCGGGTCGTAATAGCTGCTGTATAACAGCTCAGCATCCTCAAAGTCCCCTAAAAATGTATCTCCATTCATGAGGGAGCAAAGTACAATTCATGCTAATTTGAACAGTTAGAATAATAATAGAATCATGCATTTTTAAACAATTTAGAAATGAACAGTTTTCTATCAGTAAAACAGTGTGATTTTTGAATAGGCAATGAATATGACCGGCTTGGGTTGTACAGTAGTATCCTATTGATACGATATGGCTTATCCCCGTGTAAGAGAGGGGTAAGCTAATACAGTTCTAAGTTATCAGTTGGATGTGGTCATAAACATTACACTATTCCTCCAGTACCCAACAGTCAATCAGTCAGTACTCTCAGAGAGAGAGTTTCGTGTTGCATCGTGGTTTAAACTTGCAGTAAAGCGATTATTAAAATAACTGTAAACTAACACAAAATGTACTTGCCTCAAAATGGACTGGACTGGAGAGGTTGAAGACTTCAATATGGGATTTAGACTCGTCCTCGAAATCCTACATTCAAGAAGTTGACTCAGAATCCAGGGTTACCAAGCTAACTATGCTAGTTGAAATCTCTAATTGCGTCATAATCAATTTTAATCTTTATTATTAAACACGAACCAAAACGCGTTTATCGGTGCGTTGTAATTGATGACGAGGGAAAGATCAATTTAACTTTGTATTTTGGAAAAACTCGTAATTACCAATTTATTTGGTTAAAACTTTGTGTTTTCGTAATTATACATATAAAACTAAATTTCTTATTTAATGAGAAAAATATTATCGTTGTTAAATATTAAAACTTGTAAATTTTAATATGAGAAAACTTCATTAATTTTCTATATCAAAATAATTATCTATTTGATTTATGTGTACGCTAAAATAACTCGCAAAACCAGAAAAATAATAGAAAACCTACGCTACAAAATTACAGGTCACAGAGCCAAAAGACAAACTGGGCTTATGCCCATTACAATTTATTTACAAAAATTGAAATAAGACGAAACAGTTGTTAGTTCTAAAATCTTCCTACAATTTAATTATGAATAAATTAAATATTAAAAATAAATTAAATATTAATGAGTCTCAGATATTGGTCCAATCGTCATATAGGCTAATGCCTCAACGTCCAGGCGAAGCCGGTTTCGTTTGCACTTAGCCGGGGCCCATTCACCAATACGGTCGTCGTCCAAAATCCAAAATATTAATATTTTCCGAAAAACCATTTTGAAATTATTTTAAAATTATAATTAAATTTTATGGAAAATCCGGCAGCATTTCCTCTATTTTCGGTCAACCCAAAAACTGGGAAAGTGTGCCAATATTTTCCTGCAAATTCCAAACCAGGGAAATCCCAAAATATATATATATAAATAACCACAATCATTCCCAATATTAATTCGGAACGACCCGAAACGAATTCGGGAATCCGAAACCAACCCTAAAACATCACAGCAGAAAATCGGAAAGATCCGAAAAACCAATTTATCCAGAAATCCATTTCCGAAAGATCCGAAGCTACGACGTCGCTAAAAACCGAATTCCCGGGAGGGAATCGGGGACCAATCTCATCACAGACAAATAAAAATGGGACAGGACAGGGGGTTATACCTTGGGTTGCTCGGCTAGAGCTCTCAGATGCAAATTTATAGAAATAAAAGGGATCCGAACTGCAACGGAAACTTGTGACAGCGCTGGACAGGGGCTGGGTGCGCCGAAAGGGACGCTGGCCGGGCACGGCGGCCGGGAAAATGCGCGCGGGGAGCGGGGCCGTGCTGGGAAACGCGCGCGGGGAGCCGGGGCGGCCGGAAAGGGCGCCGCGGGGTTGGGGTCGGCCGACGGGTGGCCGGGAAGCGCACGCGGGCGCTGGAAGGGGGCGCAGAAACGCGCGCGGGCGGCTCGCGGGATCCGACGAGCGGCGGCGATGAGCGCCGGAAAGTCGGGGCCGTCGGCTGGAAGGGTCGGCCAGGGGCGCGCTGGGGAGGGTTTGTGAGTGAGAGAGGGGGAAGGATGAAGTGGAGGTGGGGGTTTGTTCTTCTGGGAAATAGAGAAAGAGGGATAGGGAAAGGTGCTCGTGGGTGTGGTGGGATGGTGTGTGAGTTGGTTTAAATGGAGAAGGGGAGGAATAAGTGATGTGAGCTGAAGTAAAAGTAGATGAGTGAAATAAGGGGAAAGGAGAACGTGTGGGGGAGAACGTGAGGTGCTGGTCCAACTTGGACCAGCTCTTGGAAAATACATATATTATTTTTTACATATATTTTAAAGAAAGAAAAGGAATCAGGATTCAAAAGAAAGGGTTCCAAAACGGGTCTGGGTTTCGGGAAGCTGGTCCGGGCTCGGGTCAGGTCAGCAATCAAAAGCCATATTTTTTTTTTTAGAAATTAATTTTTAAAACCCATAAATAATACTAATAATAATAATAATATTATGCTAATAATAATAATTCATAATACAAAACTGGGTTTCACAATAACCATGGAACTATTCAGATAACCAAGTTATAACCATTAAACCAAACAAGGACCGGGGTTGTAACCCTTCGTCTGACGGAACTTGGTTTCCCACCATTCATCGATAAAGTAAAGCACAAGCAATCAGGTCATGTTACAATCTTGTACAGGATCGGAACAAGACTAGGCTGGATTAGACTCCATCTAATCAATCATGGCCAAGCAATGAGTACGGTTTGATACTTTAACTAACTAGGGATTATCACAAGCCTAGATACTAGCAAGATGCAATGAGATTTTGCTCCAGCCACCTGCCCTGCAGCTAATCCAGGTTATCCAGGCGACTTGGATTTATTAAGCAATGCCTCATTTTTTCATGTATCAGTGAATCTAGACATGTGCCCTACTCGTCGGTATGCTACTAGTCCAACAATGGTGGCCGGGATAACGGGATTGCTGGTAACTGGAGAAATCTCTCATGACTACTGGATTATTCTAGTTATTAGCCTTAGCCAGTTTCAGTAGGTACCCCTCACCGTGGTACTCAGGGATCCCCGTCCTAGACATGATGCAAGTCAATACTGGTTCATTTGTGAAAAATACAGTCGCCCACGGTGTCCAGGCCATTCATTCTTGTCATGTCAAGTTAGCCATCGCAACAGCTTATCGGGGTATATCATCTCAGGTTTACTTATCAAGAGTACGCCACGACGGGCCACTATCATGTCATGTTACTTGTCAAGAGTGCACCACGACGGGTCACTATCGTGTTATGTTACTTGTCAAGAGTGCACCACTACGGGTCACTATTTTGTTCATGGCACGTGTGCAGAATTTACATGGTACAAGCATTCTTATCAAGGGACCCATGTTACACAGAGGGTCATGAAACAAAAGCATAAATGTAACAACTCAACAGGGTAAAAGGAGTGCACGGCTATTAAAGAAGCCATGCAGCTAAGCGGGACGGGCTCATGTGGATCTGGAAGGGGAGCAGGCTCATACGGCCAGGGAAAAAGGGGCACATGAAAAGGGCCAGGGGTTAGGGACTCATACGGCTCGGGGAGAACGGGCGCATGCGGCCAGGGAGATCGAGCTCATGCGGCCAAGTCGAGCAAGCCATACGGTTCGGCTAGAAGAAGCCATGCGGCAAGAAAGGGACAGGCTCATGCGGCTGGAGGAAAAGGGCGCATGCAGTTAAGGATAGCAGGCTTATGCGGCAGGGGCTCATGCAGCTCGGGGGACCAAAGCCATACGGCTAAGGACAACCGAAGCCATGCGGCTCGGCTGGAAGAGCTATGCGACAATAGATGGGGGTCTCATGCGGCAGGGCCGAATGAGGGTCATGCGGCCAAAGGAGGAACGGGCACATGCGGCCAGGGAACTGGGTTCAAGCGGCAAGGGGTCTCATGCGGCCCAGGAAACATGGGCTCATGCGGCCAACAGGTACTTGCCGTATGAAAAAGCCATGCGGCTGATTCGGGCAAGGTCATACGGTTAAGCACTGTTCTTCTTCTCCACTGTTTCGAGAAGAAGAACTATGAAGCCATTGCTTCCAAGTTCCATACTCCTTCATCTAAGGTCAGAATCCGGACTTCCATAGGTCGAAATAGGATGGAATAAAATTCTCTACAACATGGAACAATCAAAACTTGAAAATAATAAAGCTTGATAGATCAAAACTCAAGAATCCGAAAATACAACAAGCTTAGATCTACATGAAACGAACCATAGAAATTAAAAATGCTAAGTACTAAAGTGTCTTAGAATCTCGTGAGGAAGAAAATTGAACAACAAAACTTGAGTTCCTCCGTAAAGCAAGATGTACTTGCCGGTGGAAGAGGGGGTAGGTGGAGCTCTATGCCAGGGAGGAAGAAGAAGAAGAAGGAGTAAATGCTGAGTTATGAGGAGAGAGAAAAGTAGGTGGGATATAAATGGGGTTAGTAGTGGGGGGTTGGTTGGGTTGGTTCAGATGCAAAACCGAACCAAGCCGAATCAAGCAAATGAAATGCCAAAATAAACCATACAAGGAGACATACAATATGAGTCAAAATACGTACACGTATACCAAAATACGTAATACGAACCACGGGCGTTACACTAGCTAATCTCTAGGTTTTGGCCTGCAAGTACACCCGTCTCCCCAATGCTAAGCATAGTCGCGGCTAACCTAAAAAATATTGGGTTACCCAGTCAGGATGGAACGAGTACAATTCACTGAATGCAGTTCCAATATATAAAAATGACTATACAATAGAGATTAGCCTTTAAATATATGATTTGGAAAATAACTCGAAGGAAGACAGATTAAAAACTAAATACAAAAAGCCAGTAAACAAAATATAAAGAAAATACTCACCGACTAACTAACTGAAGTACCTTTGATATGGGACCGGTCTCAGGACAATTACACGACACTATCTACGATATTTACACTGTATAATGTAACACTATCTACACGATATAATGCAATAATGTAACACTGTCTACACGGTATAATGCAATAATGTAACATTGTCTATACGGTATAATACAATGATGAATCACTGTCTACACGGTACACACTGTATAAGGTCAGATCACACATCTTTGGTACTTCACCTCCCCGACCCAACCAAATATTTTAAAACACAAAAAAACAAAATCATATATCTATTTACTAACAACGAGGTATAGTATAGATCAATATCGAAAACAAATAACAAACTGTACTCGCCTGGGGTCCTTAGCTGATGAAACCGATAATACCTTTGTGTCCATAATAGTCTGATTGGCGAGTGTCAATGTGGAGAAGTTCGAAATTGCAAGAAAAGAGCACGATTAGTTATGATCAAAACTTTCTAATCTAAGAGAGAAGTTGACGAAGAATTCTTAATATGAAATCATTTAGAAAAATATAAGTTTGAAAGATATTTCTTTAGAAAAATACTTATGACATAATAAAACCCTTATATATAAATCCTATTTGGAAATACTCGAAGTCCAAAATCCTTTATAAGTATAAGAGCCCAAAATAATTAAGATATTCTTCAAAAGCCAAAGTCCAAGGTCCATAGCCCCTTATTATTTGTAGAAAACCTTAAAGCCAAAATCTAATTCAAATAGAACTATTTTAATTATAATTATCAAAGTACATAATATACTTATAGATTTATTTTGAAAATAATGTGTATATTTATTTTAAGGTCCATTACTTATAAAACTATTTTCTTTAGAGCCCAAAACAATTCAAAAGCCCATAATAAAAGTAACAAAACATTTAACTTAACAAATCCAGCCCATTGTTTGGCTGCAGGCCCACAATTTAACCCAAATAAACATAAAACTTTTAAAAGCAAATTTCACTATAAGCCGTTGAAGCCCAAATTAATAATAATTCAGCTGACTAAATTTCTATATGAAATCTATTGGGCTTGACCCATATAATTAATTTCAACAATATACCTGTATATCCAGTAAAATGCTTTAAGTAGTATATTAATACTAATTCCTATACTATGCTAACTAGTATAATACATACTTTAGTACTTATCAAACAAATGGTTACTAATGTCAATGACTAAATATTGTAATAAGTATAGCTGTATGATGTTTACATGTACACAACTATCCAGTCCCCCCCACCCTTTCGTTGACTGTACAACTAATAGAATGAAACACTTATTGTAGAAAGGAAAGAGTATAATGGAATAGAGAGAAAGTTAATGAAGGAAATAGATTTATGTAGAAATCATATGAAGAAGGAAGAAGGGGACTCACCGTGCTATGCTCTCGGCGGAGCGCTGGCTCGGGATTCACGTTGGGCGACAGTCGAGGAAAGGCAGCGGTGAGGCTTTTTCGGCGGCGAGGGAGCACCCGCACGGTGGAGAGGTAGTCTCGGCACGGCTTGGTGCGGAGGAGCTCTCATCGGCAGCGTGCTGGCGGCTCCTGTCACGTCCCGCTCCCGAATAATCGGATACGAGTCAGACACGCCCAGCCTTCGTCGATGGACACGACGAAGTAAGCTGTACAATTCTAAGGAAAACTCCAAGATACAAGAAATATAAACCATCACAGCTGCTATACACGTTCCCAGAATCACCACAATCCACAAGTTATTATACAATATCATCCGGAGACAAATCAGGTAACATAAATAAAAATTATACAATCCATAAATCCTCGATACAATACATGATAAACTCTAAACAAATATAGGAAAAAGTCTGACTATATCACTGTAATCTAAGTCCATCCTGAAAAAGAAACTCCACCATCTCCGGGCTCTGACCCAAGGTGGTACCATATCCTCAAGATACTTACAACGTATCCTGTCAGGAAAGAGCAAAGTACAACCCTGACAAGAAGAACTAAACAATATAAACTGAAATACATGAAAAGAATCGCAATATGAACTATACTACAAGACAGAAATATGAAACTGTGGTACAGGAATAACAATAAAACTATAGTACCAGGTCCAGAAACAATGGACTATGCTACCAGTATAACATGCAAGTGAAATAACTATCAGAGTATGTGACCGGCTGGGTAAACAATGAACAGTGAACAATGAACAATAAAAAATGGTACGGCTTAGAGTCCCATGTGCATGATGTGAGACCTAAGCTATTAGTTAATGCCTAGCTAAAATAGGATTGGTCACATATCTGTAGTATTTTCCCGCCCCAATGTACAAGTAAGAACAATGAACTATGAACGATGAACAATGAACGATGAACGATGAACAGTGAACAATGATCAATGAACAATCGTGTGTACAATATGTCAATATGAGAACATGAAGCAAGACAGAAAATACAGAGTAAAGAGTTCGAGCCGGTGTACTTGCCTTGCTCCGGTTGTAGTAAGATAGTTCTAGGTCCACCTAGCATATAGGTACAAAAATTAGGTTAAGTTCTAAACATAGCAACCTGCTAACTAACTATCAAACTGAATTTAATGTATACAAGCTATATATACTAGCTAACAAAATTATTTTAGTAAGAATATATTCTAGCTTAATAAAAATAGATACTAGAAAAATACTTTAAACTGTATATTTTAACAAAATCATTTATTAAAGAATATTTAGAAAATACTACTATTATTTAGAATAGGCTATTAAAATATTAATTACTATTTTAGAATTCACTGATCCAAATGTTATAGGAATATATTTAGGTACAATTTTAGAAATATTCATAACATATAGGTATATACATATTTGGAAATTAAGTACTATATTGACATTAAGCATATTTTTAGATTATAGATAATAATATTTTTCTATTACATATAAAACGATGCTATAATAGATAAATACATATATAATTATATACAAGCTAAAAATGGTCCTGGGCCTTAGTCTGGCCCAACAGTTTAATCAAACAACAAAAATAAAATGAAAAGTGCAACTAAAATACATAAAATTGTTTCAGAAAATAGTTATGAACTAAATAGTAGATATATTTGGAATAATAAATAAAACTTTATAATTTTTAGGCTAAACTTATAAATATTTGAGAATACAAATTTTTAAATATAATTAGATTCATAAATATACATATACTAAACAATAACAACTGGCTTACAACTCAAGCCCAACCTGAACACTGCTACTGGCTTCTAACATATGCAGCTCAACTACACTAGCTTGGCTATGCAAATAGAGCCTGAGTATACTGCCCAGCCAATCCTTCAACAAGTAATATCTAGCCAAGTCCAACAACTTAATATAACACCAACCACAACCCAAGCTACAGATTTCTAGTCCACCCTCCTGCAATACTCCACACCTGACACGACAAAAATTGGACACGACCAAATGGCTGGATACGAACAATACTGATCACTGACTTAAGCCGGACACGAACCCCCATGGACTTATACGTTCGATTAACCCTGTACAGCAGTAGCTCACCCATTCAAAATTGTAACGACATGATCTAATCATCAGGAAAGGTAGATTGATACCTGGAAGAAATCGATTTGAATCTAAGGTGAAAATACAAAAGTCTGTGCCCAAACTGATACGAGTCCAATCACCACTTAAACTTGTTTGAAGCATTAAAACAAACAGTTGGCATTCGATCAATTCTCGCGATCATCCAGAGTTCTATTTGAAATTCAAATGATCAAATCTTGACTCCAATTCAAAATATTAATGATCATTCAAAAATCAACAAGAATCAAACTAGTTCAAATCAAAATTTATCAAATCCAAGGATCTGTGTCCCAAAAACCAAGTTCCTGAGCCTGGGAACAGGAAGCTCAAGAACTGCACGTTGCCAGCAAGAATGTTGATCAATCAAAAAAATCTAGAAGAATCATAATTAAAATCGAACACTCTTAGATAAAATCAATAACTCACCCCGTCCAATTGTCCGATCGGAACATCACGATGATCCAGCAGAAAATTTGAAGAAGAAGCGAAGGATGATGATTCACGTTGCCGGAGAAGATCGCCTAGCCGTCGGGGAGAAGTCGCCTTGCCATCACCATCGTCGGGAAGATGAACAATTAGCCGTCGCCCAGCTGCGGTGGAGAAGATCGTCGTAATTTTTCGTGCGTCGCCGAAGGAGGAAGTCGCTACACAGAGAAGGACGCCCGTCGTCAGAATCGCTCAGCTGAGCGTCGCCGGAGAGCAATCGCGCCTAAATGCTAGCTTCCTCGTCGTGGAGGAGATGGATGACTTGTCGTCGCCACTTCAGGATCTCCGTCGTCGCAGTGAAACTCGTCGATCGCCACCGGCCGGAGTGAAATGGTAGAGAAGAGTTTGGGGAAACGGGAAAAAGTTAGGGAGCTCGAGCTTCTCAGTTTTCTTTAAAGAGAATTGAGAAGAGAGAGAGAAAAAAATCAGTAGTGAATGAATGGTTTTAAAGAAATGAATGTGAAGTTTCTCACATAAGCCCCTCCACCGTAAATGATATTTTCACAAAAGTCCCTCCCCTTTTTACTAATTACAGGATCTAAAACAAATCAGTTAGAAATTTTTAAAACATTTACGTGGGAACCACTAGTTAGTTATAACAACTTGGAAATTTAAAATTAAGGATTTTAAAAGTTTGGAGGGAAAGTAAATTTTTAAGCCCAAATTTAAATTGCTCTAAATTAATACCCATTTAGAAAATCGTATTATAAAAATAGGTAAATCAATTAAATATTTCTCATGAACAAACCGTAAAATAAAATATGGCTAACTTAGAAAATCCGAAGAAATACAAAATTTCAAAAATTCGAAAAAGCGGGGTTACAAATCTACCCCCTAGAAAAATTTTGTCCTCGAAATTTCAGAAATGGCACGATTTGACAAACAGATACAAAATTGGCACGATTTTAAGTGGGATGAAATCATGATCATGGGATAATAGTCTCAATAGCATCTGGTGATCTCGCATATCTGGATCACTTCACCTACAGTTCCTGTCCCGCCAATATGCATCTGGCTGCAGTGAACTTTTGGTTCCATTTTCCTGATAATACTTGATTACCGCAATACTTTGTCAACTTTATCCGATAAATTTAGGACTTAGCTTCAATAATATCTGAGAACCTGCCTCGCCAGTGTACAGCTAGCTGCAATGGACTCACGGCCTCCATAATCCAGGTCATAGTAGGTTGTCAAATATTTTCTCAACTTTATCCAGAAGTTTTAAGGAAGTTTTAAGAAAATTTCAGATAATGAAAGAGAGTGTTAGTATCTGTTCTTCAGAAACAAAAAAAAAATTTATTGGATACCAAGAGACAATCAACAGTCAACAAGTAGCTCATAGATACTATGAAACAATAGTAAGATAGGGAGACTGTAAAATAAGTCTCGAATGAAGAAACAACAAGGAAATGCTAAAAGAACATCAAGAAAGATAATGATCACATGTGTCCCCGTTCGTCAGTACTCGTCCGGGATCGGGATGGTCTCCACTTCCTCGGTTGTCATAAGGTAGACTCGCCCCTCTGGCTGGTCTCCCTGCAACTGCTGGACATAAAGAGGTAAGTCCTCCTGCTGGGGTCTCGGTGCTCTTCGTGCTCGTCCCTCAGCGACTTCTGGACAATCTCTGACCTGGTGAGCAGGTGATCCACAGAACAAACAAAGTCTCAGCCTCTTGCGGCATTCATCGTAAAGATGCCCTGGCCGATGACAGTAGTTGTAAGTGACTGCTAAATGATATCTCTGAGGCGGATCTGCATGAACTCTGGTTCGACGGCGCTGAACTACTCTCTGCTGAACTGGCCTCGTCTGAGTCTGTATCTGCACCCTCTTCGCCAGTGCCTGGTAACTGCTGCTGCTGATGTCCCTATCCCTCTTAGGTCTCGGGTCCATCTCCTTCTCAACTGCCTGGGCGATCTTAAGGATGCTCGAGTAGGTAGTCTACTGGCTAATAGCTACTGCATGCCGCAGCTCCCTAGTGAGACCCTTCTTGAATCTTCAGGCCCTGTCCTCTGGTGCTCTGACTAGGCTCTCCGCGAACCTACTGAGCCTAGTAAACTCGGAAGTGCACTCCGCTACTGTCATCGTCCCCTGCTGCAAGTCCTCGAACTGCATGCGAAGCTCATCCTGCTCCACATCGGGGAAAAACTTTTCCTTGAACAGAGTTTTGAAATCTGTCCAAGAAACCTGGGGCTCAGCTAACTGGGGGTCCTCCCGGTACCAAGATCTGGCCAAATCGAAGAGTCACATACTCACCACCTCCACCTTCAGGTCATCCGGGACCCGCGCCATCCTTAGTATCCTCTCCGCATTCTCCAGCCATTCGTCTGCATAGACGATACCTTCATTGCCCCAAAAGTCCATCGGGCAGAGATTCTGGTATTCCTTGGTCGTCTCTGGTCTCGGTGCTGCCGGAGCTGGTGCTACCGGCTCTCTGGTCCTAAGTGCATCAACGACAGTCGCTCTGAACTGTGTTGCCAGCTGACTTTGAGCCTCCCTGAACCGTGCAGCTTGGTGATTCTGGGCCTCCATGAACTGCTGGAATATGGCCATCACCTGGGCGCTGTCAAACATCACCGTCGGAGGCAGCAGAAGAAACTAAGGAGATGGTAGTGGAAGCTGCTCCACCAGAACATCGTCTGTGGTCTGATCCCAAGCTCCTGTAGTTTCGGGCTGATCTGCGGTCTTCCTGGTGGCAACCATCCTGAAATAGAAAGAAAACTTCGTTGATTGACAAACCCTAAAACCTAATAATCAATGTTTTTATAATATCAATGCACCTGATAAACCTGATATATCCTTAATCCCCGATTATTCCTATGCTGTGATAAGTTTTCCTTAGTCTAACAGGTTCCCCAATAGCACTTTATAGCCTAAGTGCCATTAGGACAGACCTGCATGGGCCACCACTAAAAACATGTCACGACCTGCTCCCGAATAATCGGATACGAGTCGAACACGCCCAGCCTTCGTCGATGGACACGACGAAGTAAGCTGTACAATTCTAAGGAAAACTCCAAGATACAAGAAATATAAACCATCACAGCTGCTATACACGTTCCCAAAATTACCACAATCCACAAGTTATTATACAATATCATCCGGAGAGAAATCTGGTAACATGAATAAAAATTATACAATCCAGAAATCCTCGATACAATACATGATAAACTCTAAACAAATCTAGGAAAAAGTCTGACTATATCTCTGTAATCTAAGTCCATCCTTAAATAGAAACTCCACCATCTTCGGGCTCTGACCCTAGGTGGTACCATATCCTCAAGATACCTATAACGTATCCTGTCAGGAAAAGAGCAAAGTACAACCCCGACAAGAAGCACTAAACAGTGCAAACTGAAATACATGAAAAGAATCGCAATATAAACTATGCTACAAGACAGGAATATGAAACTGTGGTACAGGAATAACAATGAAACTATGGTACCAGATGCAGAAACAATGAACTATGCTATCAGTGTAACATGCAAGTGAAATAACTATCAGAGTATGTGACCGGCTGGGTAAACAATAAACAGTAAACAGTGAACAATAAAAAATAGTACGACTTAGAGTCCCACGTGCACGATGTGAGACCTAAGCTATTAGTCAATGCCTAGCTAAAATAGGATTGGTCACAAATTTGTAGTATTTCCCCACCCCAATGTACAAGTAAGAACAATGAACTATGAACGATGAACAATGAACGATGAACGATGAATAGTGAACAATGAACAATCGTGTGTACAACGTGTCAATATGAGAACATGAAGCAAGACAGAAAACACAGAGTAAAGAGTTCGAACCGGTGTACTTGCCTTGCTCTGAAGTCCGGTTGTAGTAAGATAGTTCTAGGTCCACCTAGCATATAGGTACAAAAATTAGGTTAAGTTCTAACCATAGCAACTTGCTAACTAACTATCAAGCTGAATTTAATGTATACTAGCTATATATACTAGCTAACAAAATTATTTTAGTAAGAATATATTCTAGCTTAATAAAAATAGATACTAGTAAAATACTTTAAACTATATATTTTTACAAAATCATTTATTAAAGAATATATAGAAAATACTACTATTATTTAGAATAGGCTATTAAAATATTAATTACTATTTTGGAATTCACTGATCCAAATGTTATAGGAATATATTTAGGAACAATTTTAGAAATATTCATAACATATAGATATATACATATTTGGAAATTAAGTACTATATTGACATTAAGCATATTTTTAGATTATAGATAATAATATTTTTCTAGGCAAAGAAACTATTACATATAAAATGATGCTATAATAGATAAATACATATATAATTATATACAAGCTAAAAATGGTCCTGGGCCTTAGTCTGGCCCAACAGTTTAATCAAACAACAAAAATAAAATGAAAAGTGCAACTAAAATACATAAAATTGTTTCAGAAAATAGTTATGAACTAAATAGTAGAAATATTTGGAATAATAAATAAAACTTTATTATTTTTAGGCTAAACTTATAAATATTTGAGAATACAAATTTTTAAATATAATTAGATTCATAAATATACATATACTAAACAATAACAACTGGCTTACAACTCAAGCCCAACCCGAACACTGCTACTGGCTTCTAACATATGCAGCTCAACTACACTAGCTTAGCTATGCAAACAGAACCTGAGTATACTGCCCAGCCAATCCTTCAACAAGTAATATCTAGCCAAGTCCAACAACTTAATATAACACCCAACCACAACCCAAGCTACAGATTTCCAGTCCACCCTCCTGCAATACTCCACACCTGACACGACTCAAATTGGACACGACCAAATGGCTGGATACGAACAATACTGATCACTGACTTAAGCCTGACACGAACCCCCACGGACTTATACGTTTGATTAACCCTGTACAGCAGTAGCTCACCTATTCAAAATTGTAACGACATGATCTAATCATCAGAAAAGGTAGATCGATACCTGGAAGAAATCGATTTGAATCTAAGGTGAAAACACAAGAGTCTGTGCCCAAACTGATACGAGTCCAATCACCACTTAAACCTGTTTGAAGCATTAAAACAAACAGTTGGTATTCGATCAATTCCCGCGGTCATCCAGAGTTCTATTTGAAATTCAAATGATCAAATCTTGACTCTAATTCAAAATATTAATGATCATTCAAAAATCAACAAGAATCAAACTAGTTCAAATCGAAATTTATCAAATCCAAGGATCTGTGTCCCAAAAACCAAGTCCCTGAGACTGGGAACAGGAAGCTCAAGAACTGCACGTTGCCAGCAAGAATGTTGATCAATCAAGAAAATCTAGAAGAATCATAATTAAAATCGAACACTCTTAGATAAAATCAATAACTCACCCCGTCCAATTGTCCGATCGGAACATTACGATGATCCAGCAGAAAATTTGAAGAAGAAGCGAAGGATGATGATTCACGTTGCCGTAGTAGATTGCCTAGCCGTCGGGGAGAAGTCGTCTTTCCATCACCATCGCCGGGAAGATGAACAATTAGTCGTCGCCCAACTGCGGTGGAGAAGATCGCCAGAATTTCTCGTGCGTCGCCGAAGGAGGAAGTCGCTACACAGAGAAGGACGCTCGTCGTCGGAATCGCTCAGTCGAGCGTCGCCGGAGAGCAATCGCGCCTAAATGCTAGCTTGCTCGTTGTGGAGGAGATGGATGACTTGTCGTCGCCACTTCAGGATCTCCGTCGTCGCAGTGAAACTCGCCGATCGCCACCGGCCGGAGTGAAATGGTAGAGCAGAGTTTGGGGAAACGGGAAAAAAATTAGGGAGCTCGAGCTTCTCCGTTTTTTTAACAGAGAATTAAGAAGAGAGAGAGAGAAAGAAATCAGTAGTGAATGAATGGTTTTAAAGAAATGAATGTGAAGTTTCTCACATAAGCCCCTCCACCGTAAATGATATTTTTACAAAAGTCCCTCCCCTTTTTACTAATTACAGGATCTAAAACAAATCAGTTGGAAATTTTTAAAACATTTATGTGGGAACCACTAGTTAGTTATAACAACTTCGAAATTCAAAATTAAGGATTTTAAAAGTTTGGAGGGAAAGTAAATTTTTAAACCCAAATTTAAATTGCTCTAAATTAATACCCATTTAGAAAATCGTATTATAAAAATAGGTAAATCAATTAAATATTTCTCATGAACAAACCGTAAAATAAAATATGGCTAACTTAGAAAATCCCAGGAAATACAAAATTTCAAAAATTCGAAAAAGTAGGGTTACAAATCTACCCCTAGAAAAATTTCGTCCTCGAAATTTCAGAAATGGCACGATTTGGCAAACAGATACAAAATTGGCACGATTTTAAGTGGGATGAAATCATGATCATGGGATAATAGTCTCAATAGCATCTGGTGATCTCGCATATCTAGATCACTTTTCCTACAGTTCCTATCCCGCCAATATGCATCTGGCTGCAGTGAACTTTCGGTTCCATTTTCCTGATAATACTAGATTACCGCAATACTTTGTCAACTTTATCCGATAAATTTAGGACTTAGCTTCAATAATATCTGAGAACCTGAGAATACCCGTAATTACTTTGACTTAGAGCCCCTGCCTCGCCAGTGTACAACTAGCTGCAATAGACTCACGGCCTCCATAATCCAGGTCATAGTAGGTTGTCAAATAGTTTCTCAACTTTATCCAGAAGTTTTAAGAAAGTTTTAAGAAAATTTCAAATCATGAAAGACAGTGCTAGTATCTGTTCTTCAGAAACAAAAAAATTTATTGGATACCAAGAGACAATCAATGGTCAACAAGTAGCTCATATGTACTATAAAACAACAGTAAGATAGGGAGACTGTAAAACAAGTCTCGAATAAAGAAACAACAAGGAAATGCTAAAAGAACATCAAGAAAGGTAATGATCACATGTGTCCCCGGTCGTCAGTATTCGTCCGGGATCGGGATGGTCTCCACTTCCTCGGCTGTCATAAGGTAGACTCGCCCCTCTGGCTGGTCTCCCTGCGACTGCTGGACATGAAGAGGTAAGTCCTCGTGCTGGGGTCCCGGTGCTCTTCGTTCTCGTCCCTCAGCGGCTTCTGGACAATCTCTGACCTGGTGAGCAGGTGATCCACAAAACAAACAAAGTCTCAGCCTCTTGCGGCATTCATCGTAATGATGCCCTAGCCGATGACAGTAGTTGCAAGTGACTGCCAACTGATATCTCTGAGGCGGATCTGCATGAACTCTGACTCGACGGTGCTGAACTACTGTCTGTTGAACTGGCCTCGTCTGAGTATGTATCTGCACCCTCTTCGCCGGTGCCCGGTAACTGCTGCTGCCGATGTCCCTATCCCTCTTAGGCCTCGGGTCCATCTCCTTCTCAACTGCCTGGGCGATCTTAAGGATGCTCGAGTAGGTAGTCGCCTGGCTAATAGCTACTGCATGCCGCAGCTCCCTAGTGAGACCCTTCTTGAATCTCCAGGCTCTGTCCTCTGGTGCTCTGACTAGGCTCTCCGTGAACCTACTGAGCCTAGTAAACTCGAAAGTGTACTCCGCTACTGTCATCGTCCCCTGCTGCAAGGCCTCGAACTGCATGCGAAGCTCATCCTGCTCCACATCGGGGAAAAACTTTTCCTTGAACAGAGTTTTGACATCTGTCCAAGAAACCTGGGGCTCAGCTAACTGGGGGTCCTCCCGGTACCAAGATCTGGCCAAATCGAAGAGTCGCATACTCGCCACCTCCACCTTCAGGTCATCAGGGACCTGTGCCATCCTTAGTATCCTCTCCGCATTCTCCAGCCATTCGTTTGTATAGACGATACCCTCATTACCCCAAAAGTCCATCGGGCAGAGATTCTGGTATTCCTTGGCCGTCTCTGGTCTCGGTGCTGCTGGAGCTGGTGCTGCCGGCTCTCTGGTCCTAAGTGCGTCAACGACAGTCGCTCTGAACTGTGTGGCCTACTGACTTTGAGCCTCCCTGAACCGTGCAGCCTGGTGATTCTGGGCCTCCATGAACTGCTGGAACATGGCCATCACCTGGGCGCCGTCAAACATCACCGTCGGAGGCAGCAGAGAAAACTAAGGAGGTGGTAGTGGAAGATGCTCCACCAGAACATCGTCTGTGGTCTGATCCGAAGCTCCTGTAGTTCCGGGCTGATCTGCGGTCTTCCTGGTGGCAACCATCCTGAAATAGAAAGAAAACTTCGTTGATTGACCAACCCTAAAACCTAATAATCAATGTTTTCATAATTTCAATGCACCTGATAAACCTGATATACCCTTAATCCCCGATTTTTCCTATGTTGTGATAAGTTTTTCTTAGTCTAACAGGTTCCCCAATAGCACTTTATAGCCTAAGTGCCATTAGGACATACCTGCATGGGCCACCACTAAAAATATGTCACGACCTGCTCTCGAATAATCAAAAACGAGTCGAACACGCCCAGCCTTCGTCGATGGACACGACGAAGTAAGCTGTACAATTCTAAGGAAAACTCCAAGATACAAGAAATATAAACCATCACAGCTGCTATACACGTTCCCAGAATCACCACAATCCACAAGCTATTATACAATATCATCCGGAGAGAAATCTGGTGACATGAATAAAAATTATACAATCCAGAAATCCTCGATACAATACATGATAAACTCTAAACAAATCTAGGAAAAAGTCTGACTATATCTCTGTAATCTAAGTCCATCCTGAAATAGAAACTCCACCATCTCCGGGCTCTGACCCAAGGTGGTACCATATCCTTAAGATACCTGCAACGTATCCTGTCAGGAAAAGAGCAAAGTATAACCCCGACAAGAAGCACTAAACAGTGTAAACTGAAATACATGAAAAGAATCGCAATATGAACTATGCTACAAGACAGGAATATGAAACTATGGTACAGGAATAACAATGAAACTATGGTACCAGATCCAGAAACAATGAACTATGCTATCAGTGTAACATGCAAGTGAAATAACTATCAGAGTATATGACCGGCTGGGTAAACAATGAACAGTGAACAGTGAACAATAAAAAATGGTACGACTTAGAGTCCCACGTGCACGATGTGAGACCTAAGCTATTAGTCAATGCCTAGCTAAAATATGATTGGTCACATATCTGTAGTATTTCCCCACCCCAATGTACAAGTAAGAACAATGAACTACGAACGATGAACAAAGAACGATGAACGATGAACGATGAACAGTGAACAATGAACAATGAACAATCGTGTGTACAACGTGTCAATATGAGAACATGAAGCAAGACAAAAAATACAGAGTAAAGAGTTCGAACCGGTGTACTTGCCTTGCTCTGAAGTCCGGTTGTAGTAAGATAGTTCTAGGTCCACCTAGCATATAGGTACAAAAATTAGGTTAAGTTCTAACCATAGCAACCTGCTAACTAACTATCAAGCTGAATTTAATGTATACTAGCTATATATACTAGCTAACAAAATTATTTTAGTAAGAATATATTCTAGCTTAATAAAAATAGATACTAGTAAAATACTTTAAACTATATATTTTTACAAAATCATTTATTAAAGAATATTTAGAAAATACTACTATTATTTAGAATAGGCTATTAAAATATTAATTACTATTTTAGAATTCACTGATCCAAATGTTATAGGAATATATTTAGGAACAATTTTAGAAATATTCATAACATATAGATATATACATATTTGGAAATTAAGTACTATATTGACATTAAGTATATTTTTAGATTATAGATAATAATATTTTTCTAGGCAAAGAAACTATTACATATAAAACGATGTTATAATAGATAAATACATATATAATTATATACAAGCTAAAAATGGTCCTGGGCCTTTGTCTGGCCCAACAGTTTAATCAAACAACAAAAATAAAATAAAAAGTACAACTAAAATACATAAAATTGTAATAAATAAAACTTTATTATTTTTAGGCTAAACTTAAAAATATTTGAGAATACAAATTTTTGAAGATAATTACATTCACAAATATACATATACTAAACAATAACAACTGGCTTACAACTCAAGCCCAACCCGAACAATGCTACAGGCTTCTAACATATGCAGCTCAACTACACTAGCTTGGCAATACAAACAGAACCTGAGTATACTGTCCAGCCAATCCTTCAACAAGTAATATCTAGCCAAGTCCAACAACTTAATATAACACCCAACCACAACCCAAGCTACAGATTTCCAGTCCACCTTCCTGCGATACTCCACACCTGACACGACTCAAATTGGACACGACCAAATGGCTGGATACGAACAATACTGATCACTGACTTAAGTCGGACACGAACCCCTACGGACTTATACGTTCGATTAACCCTGTACAGCAGTAGCTCACCCATTCAAAATTGTAACGACATGATCTAATCATCAGGAAAGTTAGATCGATACCTGAAAGAAATCGATTTGAATCTAAGGTGAAAACACAAGCGTCTGTGTCCAAACTGATACGAGTCCAATCACCACTTAAACCTGTTTGAAGCTTTAAAACAAACAGTTGGCATGCGATCAATTCTCGCGGTCATCCAGAGTTCTATTTGAAATTCAAATGATCAAATCTTGACTCCAATTCAAAATATTAATGATCATTCAAAAATCAACAAGAATCAAACTAGTTCAAATCGAAATTTATCAAATCCAAGGATCTGTGTCCCAAAAACCAAGTTCCTGAGCCTGGGAACAGGAAGCTCAAGAACTGCACGTTGCCAGCAAAAATGTTGATCAATCAAGAAAATCTTGAAGAATCATAATTAAAATCGAACACTCTGAGATAAAATCAATAACTCACCCCGTCTAATTGTCCGATCGGAACATCACGATGATCCAGCAGAAAATTTGAAGAAGAAGCGAAGGATGATGATTCACGTTGCCGGAGAAGATCGCCTAGCCGTCGAGGAGAAATCGCCTTGCCTTCACCATCGCCGGGAAGATGAACAATTAGCCGTCGCCCAGCTGCGGTGGAGAAGATCGCCAGAATTTCTCGTGCGTCGTCGAGGGAGGAAGTCGCTGCACAGAGAAGGACGCCCGTCGTCGAAATCGCTCAGCCGAGCGTCGCCGGAGAGAAATCGTGCCTAAATGCTAGCTTGCTCGTCGTGGAGGAGATGGATGACCTGTCGTCGCCACTTCAGGATCTCCGTCGTCGCAGTGAAACTCACCGATCGCCACCGGCCGGAGTGAAATGGTAGAGAAGAGTTTGGGGAAACGGAAAAAAGTTGGGGAGCTCGAGCTTCTCGATTTTCTTAACAGAGAATTGAGAAGATAGAGAGAAAGAAATCAATAGTGAATGAATGGTTTTAAAGAAATGAATGTGAAGTTTCTCACATAAGCCCCTCCACCTTAAATGATATTTTCACAAAAGTTCCTCCCCTTTTTACTAATTACCGGATCTAAAACAAATCAGTTAGAAATTTTTAAAACATTTACGTGGGGACCACTAGTTAGTTATAACAACTTGGAAATTCAAAATTAAGGATTTTAAAAGTTTGGAGGGAAAGTAAATTTTTAAACCCAAATTTAAATTGCTTTAAATTAATACCCATTTAGAAAATCGTATTATAAAAATAGGTAAATCAATTAAATATTTCTTATGAACAAACCGTAAAATAAAATATGGCGAAATTAGAAAATCCCAGGAAATACAAAATTTCAAAAATTCGGAAAAGCGGGGTTACAGCTCCTGCTAGGGACGCGGCACCGGCGGATCGAGCGTCTGGGCTCAGGCTGCCATGAGGAAGGGCGGCGCTACTTGAGGCACGATCGGCATTCGCAGAGGGCGGGGTAGTGTTCAGTCGAGATGGATGGCCCGACACCGAAGGTAAGGTTTTGATTACTTTCGTTTTTGGTGGCAGGGTTTGTCGGCCGATGTGGTCATGGTTATGGTGGTAGAGATGATGCTGATGATGATGTTGGTGGATTTAATGAATATGGGTTTTAGTAATGGTGGTGAACGTGGTGGTGATGGAGGAAAGTGGTGGCTGGGGTCCGCGGCGTTCGACAGGGGATGCGGGCTGGCCAAACGGCAAGGTGGGTAAGAGTGTGGCGGTGCCGGTGGGTGAAGTGTGGACACAGCGAGGTGGAGATCGAGGCAGCAGCCGTCGGCTGCAGCCCTGACAAAGACATGAGGACACATGGTTGATGGAAATTGGTTGCACTGTCCGGTATGTCGACATAGACTCCAAAATTAGAGTTTGCAGGGATTTGGACGTGTCCGGGCATGTCGGACTTGAAGAGTTTGGTTTGTAATTTGTAATATCGTGAAATAAGATTTTGGTAGGCACGAACACGGTACACGATTGATTGTAGAATGTTCTAGGTTGTAAGAAAAGGTAGAGGAGCTCTCTTTATATAGGAGATGAATCTCCTAGGGAGATAAGGACTATAAGTCCTATTGGATAACCTTTTCCTTTATTTTAAATCAATCAAAATTATTTAAAGCAATCTAATCAAATCGTCGTTAGTAAATAAAGATACTCAATTAAATCGATAATCAAATAATTTAAATCCTATAAATTAAACCTTATCCATCAATTATCATAACATTTCAAAATAATATTATTTTCTATAAAATCAACTGAAAACATATTAGTATGAATCAAATCTTAAATTCAAATAAATAGTCATCATAAGTATTTAAACTAATAATCACTTAAAAGCATATCCGATATCTTATTCAAGATAAATTTAATTAAAATATAACCAATTGACTGATTAACATATTAATTTAAAATAATACTCGGCGCCATTAAATATTACAGTGTATATTTTTATAACTCTAAATCTTTATTTAAAAGCAAATGGACCAGTCCTTTTTATTATTCAAATAATTACGACTTCAAACTATTTTAGGAATCGACTATTGATAAAATCCCAAAATATTATCAAAACATATTCTCGTAATTCTAATAATATAATTTAATAAAACATTTTTTTAGAAATAATACTTTAAATTTAAACTAGTTTTTTGAGAAAAGAATAAATCATAAAATCATTCACAACTTCTCGACGAAATTATCTTTAAACACAATAAATAAAATAAAAATAAAAATAAAATAATTTTTTTTAAAAAATTTGGGAAAAGGAGTTACATCGCCTGCGAGGAAGAAGGGTACGGTGTAGCCAACCTGGTTGAGACACGGTGGCGAACTCGGTTCCGCCGGCAGCGCCTCGGCGAGGAGCGTGGATTTAGGGAGGGGCGCGCATCTTAGGCGGCCGATTGGGGGCTTAGGCGGATGGTTGGGGACGACGAGATGGTGAGTCGAGGTGACCAAGGTCATGGCAGCGATTGTGGTGATGGCATGGGGAATTTAGGGTTTTTGGCGACGGCTGGCTGGTGTGTTTGTTGACAGGACAAGGGTCCGGTGATGGCCGTGAGGTTTTGGCGATGGGGTCGGTCGCCGGGCAAGGCCGGTCTGGGTTGGCTATTCGAAGAGGGGAGTGGGGGCGAATGAGAGGAGAACGACGAGGTGGATAGAGTCGATGGGTGGCCATGGTGGTGATGGCTCGGGTGGGACCCGGCCGGATTCTAAGTGGCGGCAATTTGTGTGGTGTTGGGGGTTTCTAGGTGGCGGTGGTGGTGGAAAGATGGCCGGAGGAGTCGGGGTTGCTAACCAAAAGGAACGGCTGTGGTGATGGTGGTCTAGGTGCTGGTGCACGGGTACAAGGGCACTCGGCCTAGAGTGGCAGTATGGGAAAGATTAGCTGCAGCGAGGTGGGTCAGTGGTGGAGGCTGTGGGTGGAGGACAAAGAGCGCTACTGGTGCACGG
This sequence comes from Iris pallida, assembly GCA_029216955.1. Lineage (NCBI taxonomy): Eukaryota > Viridiplantae > Streptophyta > Magnoliopsida > Asparagales > Iridaceae > Iris > Iris pallida. The sequence continues at coordinate 12,552,311 of JANAVB010003600.1, forward strand.
TCGCAGGCTGGCCTGGTGAGGTCGTAGGGGCGACGGCTCCCTTGGACAGCCGTTCGGCAGAGGGGTTTAGGGTTTGGTTGATTGTTGTGTCGGGGGTGTGTTCCGACACGAGATGGATGACTGTAAAGAACTGGAATAAGATTTTGCGTCACAGACACGATGCACAGCACGTTGCACGAATTATGGAGATAATTGTGGAGAAATTAATGGAACTGAGAATAATGAGCCTCTCCTTATATAGGAGGTGGAAGCTCCTATTTAGATAAGGATTATGATAGTTGCAAACCCTTTTTTGATATCTCACTTTTAAATTTAAATCAATTTAAAACCGATTCAATCCAAATCCAATACATTTCGAATTAAATCTGTATATATTCAAATCCAAATTTAATATAGATAACTTCCATATTTAAATTAAGCATATTAAAAGTAATAAGATATTTCAAATGTAAATACCCATAATAAGTTTAATTAAATAGAAGAAATTCAAAATAACTTTTTATAAATAATATAAAATAATAATAAATAATTTCAAAAATTGTAATAAATATTTGACTACTTGATACCTTTTTAATAAATTAAAATAACTAATAAAATAATTTTGAAAATTTAAAATATATACATGAATTAATTTCATGTACTCGCATGCAATTCATATTTTACATAAAACATATTTTTCTAGTATAGTACATAAAAAGAGAAAATATTATTTCTTAAATTATTACCTATACTTGTATAAATAAAAAGCATTTTTATAGTAATGAAAATAAAACATTTGACTAAATTTTTGCGGAAAATATTTATATACAAATTATTTATTTTTTATGTATTTCAAAAACAAAACTATTTACTATATTTACAAAACCTAAAATAAACTCTTTATGTAAAATAACTAAATAAATAAATATCACGTATGTACGTACTCGCACTTGTCGTATAAATATCCACAGAAAACAAATATATAAAAAATATGTAGTAAAATTTTAGGGGATTTATACTAATTGTGACTTCTGACCTGCATGGGCCACCACTAAAAATATGTTATGACCCGCACCCTGTATAGGGGCACAAGTGCGTAACCACGTCCAGCCTACGCCGCAGCATCTGTGGTAGAACGCTGTCTCGGTCTAACCAAACTGACTAACAATATAATATCATAACCTATCGATATAGTCAACTCCAAATGGAGGACAAGTAATGACAATATATGCATACTCAATCGCAATGCTAAAGGAAGATAAATGGTACAAAAGATAAAGGCAACAAGATAAAAAATATTCATAAAAGTCTAACGTAATAAAATACAAGTCCAAAAAAGTCTAAGAGACAACAATTCTCAAATACAAGTCTCAAAATAATAAACATGCCAAGAGTCGTCAATTGGAGACAAGATCCAGTACAAATCTAGCCTAATGAGTCGCTAAATAGGCTCCTCTGCTGGAACTAGACCCTCCAGAATCATAGTCTCCTGATTTATGCCTACTACACCTGGAGGGCCGTAATCAGTAGGGCACTCATCCTCTATGCCATCTGAAAAATTTATCCAGTCAGGATTGGAGTGAAGTACATTTCTAACAGCAGTTCTAGTAAATGATATAAGCTATGTAGTAGTAAATAGAGAGATAATACAAAAATGAATGAATGTACATGAAAGTAGCATGGCATGGTAAACTATAAATAAGAGCAAGAGCAGTTTAAACAGGTTATGTCATGTACAAGAGTCAAGAAAATTATACAATGAATGTTAGTGAGTACTAACTTTGACATGTGGTCGGCTTGGGAACTTGTACAAAATTTTATGGCCTGGTTAATCATACGTGAGGGTATGATTAACACTCACAAGAAATAATACATGCACAAGGAGGGTATTTGACAACATATATAACTAATAATCCCTGCCCCAACTGATACAGTGGATCCAACCATGACACGTCATGACACGGAATACTCTGAGAAGGTAGCTAATCCTCCCAGGAATCGGTGCCTATACAATGCACAAAAATAATAACAAGTCTTGCACAAGGGATTCCAGATATGCGGGAATAACATTTCATGACGGGATCCAAACAATACCAAATCAGTGTGTCTAATGTGTCAAGAAATTAAGGATATCAACACTAAATACAAGAAACATAGAAAATAACATAGGCAAGGATATCTACACTAAATATAAGAAACATAGAAAATAACATAGACATGAAATTATTAGAGAATATACTTGCCTGCAATCTGATGTGAAGTATCAACGATGTCTGATACGGTGCCTTGAAGACCTAAACATGGAACATTGTATCAATACTAAATTTGGAAATGAAAACAAGTCATACTAGTCCATTTCTAGGTCAAATTGGTCAAACTAGGTCAACTCTAGGTCAAACTAGTCCAAGTTGGTTAAACTAGCCATTTCTAAGTTATATGAGTCAAATTCTAGGGTTTGATTCCATACACTAAACATTCCAAGCTATACAAGCTATCCTAGGATACTATGGTACCAACACTATGGCGTATCCTAATATACTTGAATGTTGTATATGAAAACTATATAATGTATATAGGTATCAGTTTATATTTGTAAGGATATTTCCTTGTTGCCCATTATTCCCTAGATACTCTATTACCTGTTATCCATACAAACCGATACCCAGAAACCCTTCAACTGATATACTAGTATCAGTTGCTCAAGTCTATCCTACTCCTATGTCTCCCATGTGTGGCACACAACACACACATACATCACTAATTTAGGAAGGGGTTTTCCCTACATTTCTACCTACTGATCTTCCATCATTCCCATTACCTACTTATCCATATCTTCCTATAAATCTCCCAACCTTACCTAAAGTTCATAACAAGTGTATCATCTCTCTTATTTGATATCTAACTGTTCATCTAAACTACTTGCCCGAACCCTTTATCCTCTCATGTATAAAGTTTCTATATTTTATATACTTGGTGAAGCCCCTACTGTTGGATCCCCTTCCCTTCCTTTATCCAAAACTCACTCACACACACAAATACTCAAACACCTACTCTAACACACGCACTTCCCTTCACTGGTACTCCTTGACCCCTTCCTACACTTAAATAAATGGGATGTTCCCTCCCCTCCCCAAAATCTACCTACTGATACCATCTACTGCCCAAATCATAGACATGTGTTTTCATATGCACAAGGATATCCCCACACCTACAAACCTTGCCCAACCTCCAACCTACCTACATGCCCTGTACAGGGTTCCTTTTCCTTTGTTGTAGTTCACTTATCCTCCTACAATACCTGTCCTCCCCACCACCTTAAACCTCTGTCCCTATATATAACAGTATACATTCTCATATATACCACACACACATACATATATACATTAGTTATATGACACACTAACCCTTCCTTCCTCACTGCTTTCCACAACTAGGCAATGGCCAAGCCTCATTTTATTGCTACTACTAAGCAACATTTAACATAGTAGATATAATTATATATGACACTTACCTATGGTTATGCCCATATTATAAGACACATATTATATTCTTGTTGATAAACTCCACATCAATATATATATCCTACTATCTTATCACCTGCACTTGAACCCTCCCCCTCATTCCTAACTGACCTGTCCTAACTGGACTGGGATTTCTTTCCTCATTCTCCCAAATCCTACATGTCTAATTAGCATGCCCAATACCTACTCGACTAACCCCTTTACTACCTGTTAACTAACTTCCTTTTCCCTTAAATCTTCTAACTATTTCCCTTCACCTATCTAACCTTTCAATCTATATAGCCATCCCTATAATAGCTAACACCCTATCACCCTTTACTGCTGCTACTGCCTTGGTCTACACTGCATCCCCTTTCTTATTTTTTTCAAATGTCCCTGCACAGGAAACAAAAACCCTTGCACAGGTCATGAGTTACCAACCCTGCACAAGTTTCTCTTACCTGCTATATCAAACAGTGGCAGGTCTTCTCCCTTGTCAAAGTACAGGGCTTATTTCCTTAACTCCTGATATTTAGTCCCCCTCCCGTCCCCTTAGGTCTGTGCCACAAAGCACTCTCAACTCTCTGGCCAAATGATAGGGTATACCTGTGTTTCTCATATCCTAACATCTAGGCAGGTAGACTACTTACTTTATATACACCTACCTATTTGTCTATCCAAATCAGGGACTCACACACTCACTTGAAGGTTTGAATGCACACACAACCATTGTTTCTAACTCTCCTTCTTACACGAAACCAACTGTTGTTGGTGTATATTCTTATGCACACATATGTGCGCAGGCCTACATGGTTGTGCCTCTCCCCTTATCTAATCTCCCTGCCTGTCTAATCCCCTCTCCTACACCATATCCTCTGTTAATCTATTTATTTTTCCCATATACCTCGTCATATCTATCCAACCTGAACATAAATCCCCTCATCACTTGATCAAATGCACATAACACACACGGGAATGTACATTCCTCCCTGTTGTTCAGCCACTGCCCCTTCTATCCTCTATTGATACACCCACATATCCATATGCTTACAACCATATCTGACTATGTCCTTTTCCTAAAGGCTTATATCCTTACTCCCCTCTACTCTATCACAACCTATATATTTATATGTACATATCTACATGTATATTCTAGGCTTCTATCAAACATATCACACACAACTCTATAGTCCACACACCACAATTTATAGTATATATATATATATATATATATATATATATATATATATATATATATATATATATATATATATCTGTGTGTGTGTGTGTGTGTGTGTGTGTGTGTGTATGACACACTCACACTCATATATATAACATATATAGAGGCACACATATACATGTATATACATATAGGTACATATATAGGCCACACACATATGTATATTCAAATCTAACCGTGCATTTTATGAGATATCATGACACCACACCACGTATCCTATTTAGAACACGTACCCAAAATTTTAACTCAAAAAGGATACGAAAATCTCTTTGGGGACACCTACCGAACACTTGGTACACAAGTCTACGATACGCTTAAGATACTCTATCAAACCTTATCTGAATCCTACCAAATTTCATAGGCAAGCCTAAAATAGGTAGACACACCTAATTAGTGAGCCACTAGGCTAGTGTCAAGTGCCATGTGAAATAGAGCATGGGCACAACATGTGTAGGCGGCCCAAAAACCCCAAACTAAACCCATGTCCTACCGTATCCAATTGTGGACACGTAGCTAGCCTCATAATACTCTAACAAACATAATTAGGTCACCTAATGATATACACTTGGTGTGCCATTCTCGAATTTTTCTAAGAATGATACAAAACTCATTGTAAAAAATCTCCAAATTGGTCAAATGAAGCTCAAGCTTCTCCCCATGGGTAGCCCTAATGCATGGGTGCTTCCTAAATGAAAATGATACTAATGAGAAATAATTACAGGGGTTAAATTCAGATTTACCTATTGGAAGATGGATTCCCAATGTAATGGCACTATTGGACACGAGTGGACACAACCTTCAAGAGTGGACACCTTCTTCAAGCTTCACTCCTTCTAATGCTTCCACCTTGGTAGTCCAAGCTGTAGCCCCCTTGAAATGACACTAGGAATTGGTTGGGAATAAATTTGGAAGTGGTGGAGTTTGGTTCTTCTTCTCAAATGGAGAGGAAATGAAGAGGAGGCAATTTATGGTTTATAGAAACTAATAAATGAATGAAATAAGGGGATTTAAAGTGAATAATGACCAGCCACTACTCCCCAACCATAATGCAATATAAAATGCCTAGAAAGTCCCCACAATGAGTCATGGAGGTTTATGTTAGGAAGGGGTTTAATTTAGGAAGGTTCTACTAACTAAAGGAAGAGTTTTTCTAATTATTGCTCTCTAATTAAATGGATATAATATGACCAACTAATGGGTTCACTAATGGTGGCATGATAAGTCTATTTGGGTCCATATAGGTTACTACAAGAAAATAGGCTTTTCTTGACCGTTTTTTTTCCCGTCAAGAAAGGGGTATCTTATAGTTGCGGATCCGTCAAGTAGGCCGGAGTCAAGAAAAGACCTCCCCTTTTCTTGACGGTCGCTGGTAGGACTTTTCTTGACGGTTTTTAGCTGTCATATGATGTAATTTTCTTGACTATTTTTAGCCGTCAAGATAGCAGTTTTTAGAAACCGTCAATGTAGGTGAAACTTTTTTTAACTACGGCCTAGATGACGGCTATTAACCCTCAGGAAAACATTTTTGACGGGCAAAACCCGTCAATAAAAGGGTCTTTTACAGCAGAAATTAGTTTATTGTTGACGTTTTATAACCGTCAAGAGAAGCTAAATTTTGTATAGCCAAAATTTCATTTATATGAATCAAACACAAGCATAATATCAATAATCCAGAAGATAGACATACATCAAATAACTATAAAACCTAATTTTTATATTAAGAAACTGTAATTTTCATACACCACAAACTTCCAACACATTTTACACACGTCCAACCACAAACATCCAGCAGATGTCCAACCACAACCATATCCAAACCAAAATATGTAATTTTCGTACATCTTAAACATCCAAAACTAATATTTATACTAGTAGAAGAAAAATATGCATAGCAAACCCGGCCGGAGCACATCGATCCCTCCCGTATTCACAGCACCTTTATTTTCACTCCTGAGAGTACAAGAGAAATATATTTAATCATTTAAGTGCATATGTTTGTATAAACTGATCACAACTGAAAACAAAAAGAAATGATCATAAGGCCTACAAGTCAACACAGTAAACCAAAACAAAATTGATTCCTCATCCACAGAATTATAATTCATTTACTGTTGCTGATCTACTCTGTCTCAAAAGCATAAATAGAATTTTCATAGTTAACTATATTATAGTTCAAAAATCTATTGTTATGTTTCATTTCATCCAATTATAGTAAATATGTAATGTGTTGATAGAAAATCAACTATACTGCTCCAAGTATGCAGCTTAGTACTAAATAAATGACGTGGACAAATCAATTTATACTCGAAATTGTCAGACATGCTACATCTAATATTCCACTAGTGGCTGGAACAGGTGTCTTAATATAACATTTAACAGAATGCCATTGATATAGCTAAACAAGAAGGATTTATATAGCCTACAATAAAAATTGGTAGGCAGCCTTTGTTGTAGGCAGTGCTTCTATTGGCCGTGTTCACAAATGAATGGCCTAAAAGTAGCAAACTGGGAGCAAACCTCCTCTCATGTATTATCAGAAGTTACTATAGTTTGAGAACACACTAGCTTCAATGGCATCTAAAGGATTATTTTCATTATTTTATGATAAATAAATGATTACTCGTTCATGCAGTAAACTTGCAAAAACACAAAAGGATTCATTATAAAAGTAAACCTTGCAAATATATATAGCACAATAACAAAGCCTTTAACCAAAAGTTTTTGCTAGTTATAATAGTGATCAAACAAAGTTTCATGCAATGCTACTAACATTTTAAGGATCATATTAAATAAACTTATGAAGGGAATAGTAAGAAAAACAATATTTGTCTATATACAAGAAGCTACTAATCATAAACAACACAGTAATGCTATAGTTTTGATTAACAATATCGAACGATTCAAAAACATTGTCACACTGTGGAAGCCTAGGTACAGCTAGTAGGGAGCTTAGTTGCAGTTCCCTGCAACAGATATCTGTGTGTATAGAGTCGGCAGAATGTATTTCCAGTCTCTTGGCAGTAAACAGGTAACGTGTGTATGGGTGAGCTATAGGTGAAATCTGTTAGATAAGTGTGCATCTATGTGCATGTGTGTCAGTATGATACCAGCCTGCATCTGACTCGAAATTAGGTGTGGGTGTTGTGCAGTAGGACAAGTTAGGAGAAACATGTGTGGGGTGGGTTTCCTTAGGATAAAAATTGAATCATCTGAAGAGTGCATAAAAGCATACATAAAAGGTTCAAATGTACGTCACCTACATAAGCAACTGCAAAGTGCATTACGGCATCAAATGCGTTCTGTTCAAATATTTGGTTAACCTGAAATTGGGTCAAGAATAACAAACTAAACCATCTATGATCAACAAAAAGGATTGTATCTCAATATAATTGTCACGACCCACACCCATTGTAAGGGTACACAGTGTGTAACACGACCAGCCTACGCCGCAGAATCGGCGGTAGAACGTTGTTCTAGGTCATTATCTAAACCAACTCACGCAATTATATAATGTACTTGTCTTAATCTCAATCCGAACGGAGGACAAGTATATAATATATAACTCAATCACAGT